>APFE031048556.1:163712-255793 GCA_000404065.3 Pinus taeda | reverse complement strand
AAATAATACAAAAATAATAAGTAATAATAAAAATAATGAATAATAATAAATAAATCTAAATAAAGAAAAATGATATTAAAAGAAATAAGTAAATAAAAATAGTAATAACCATATGAAAGCTCTAATAAAAAGGAAATTATCAAAAAAATCAAAGGAAAATAAAGAAAAAGTAGCATGCAGACACATGGAGGGTGTGCATGTAGCATGCAGACACATGGAGGGTGTGCATGTGGTTCCCCTTCCAAGGTTTTGTTCTATTTAATGAATGGTGAGGAGGATGGGAGGGGGCTCCATGATTCTGAGGTTCTATCTTCATTCTCTTGGGAGAATACTAAGACTTAGGAATACTGGCAGTAGTCGTTGATTGAGGGCTCGTGGGTGGCCAGTTGTAGCAGAATCCTGCACAATTGAGCCTACGGTTGGGAGGAGAGTCGTCCCCAAATCTTGTGGTCACTTCGCAGCCGGAAAGTACAGGTATAATTTCATTGAAAGAATTGTTTTCCTGTTGACATTAATAATAGTTTTACTTGTGTTGTTACAAAGGAGCCTCTGAACTCCACCAAATTGCATGAACACCCAGAAGTGGTAGCCCTCTTTACCCGGGCAAATTGGATGCCTTTCTTTGAGAAATTTCATGGCTCTGATGAGGAAATAGGAATTTTTATTGTCCTTAAGACCCCATTCAAAAGCCCATGCTACAATCAGTCTCAGGGGTCTCACTATAGAAATCACCCCAAAATTCATCAGCCTTGAAACAGAGGAGGAAACCAAAATAGAAGATGAGAAGGAAGAACCTAAAGCAAAAAGGAGGAAACCCAAAACAGAAAAGAAAAAAGACTAAAACAGAAAATAAAAAGACTAAACCAGAGAAAAAAAGACTAAAGTAGAGAAGTAAAAAACTAAACAAGATGAGAAGAAAACCAAAATAGAGCTTGAGGAAGCAAAGCTAGTAGAGGCAGAGAAGACAAAAGAAGAGGAAAAAGAGGAAGAAGAAAGACAACCGTGGGAGGAGGTGGATAGAAAGGAAGGATTCCATGCTAAAGAGAAGGATATCACATTAGAAGCATGGGATGTCAGGGAATCCATCAGAGCCATCAAGGATGAAGAGATAGATTAGTTGCTCAGAGGATGAGCAACACCTTCAGTAGGGGGTAATGATGAGCCCCATAAATGGGTAATTATATGGGCTCATTTTTCCTCTTAATGTGACTTAATCCACCATTATAATTATTTTATTGCATGTTTTTTATTATATTTATGCTAATAGAATGAATTGGGTTAGTCATTTTGCCATGTAGTTTAATGTGTGCTTTATGCATATTTTTGGTCAATTTGGAGACAAAATTAAAGGTTTAATGAGCATTTGGCAGCCAAATTCGAGGAGGAACAAGGGAGAGGATTTGTAGGAGGGTGTCCCCTTCATTTATGAGCCCTTACTTCGAATTCTCCATCAGAAACTCAGAGCACAAAAGACCACATTGATGATTCCAAGGGGCAGCCGAGCAAGCCAAGTAGGACTGTTATTTATCTTCAGTTCTAAGAAGCTGAGTTCCTTGATTTTTGGAGGACAATTGGAAGTCCCTATTTGTATAAATAAGAAGGCTTAGGGCCTCAATTTTTTTAGTTATATTTTAGCCATTTCATAGTCTATTTTCACAATTTTGTGCAGTCTTGTATCCAACTCATTTTCGAGCTCTTTTTGCAGACAATTTTGTGATGTAACTATTATTTTTTGATTAATGAAGATGAATCTAGCTTCAAACCAGCATTGATCTTTTCTAGAGGGCTGAAGCTCTTAGGTTAGGGCCCAACCAAAGCTTTCTAGCACCTCCTTTGTGTATTTATATGTTTTCTTGCATTCATAAGCTGATTTCTGTTGTTTAGGTTAAATCTTGCTTTGGTAGAATAGGTTGCTTTTGATGGTTAAATTAGTTGTTCTTGCTTCAAGTTGCTTAAATAGGTTGTTGTGGCAATAGAGAAAGATCCAAAAAGGTTACCAGTAGGTCTTGGTCCCATTTCTCCCTGCTTGGGACCATGAATTGAGGACAAGGCACTACTGCTACCACCAAAAACATAGTTGTTTTGCCTTTTATGCAATTGCTAGTGTGATGCTTTGAGTTGAAAAAGTAGATATTAGTTTGGATTCATATGATTAGATCCTTTCTTGTTCATTTACCATGGATTTCTCACATAATTTTCTGTTCATGAAGTTCTGTTCAGCAAGTCTCTGTTTTTAGGTCGAAATAGACAAACTCTGTTTTTTCGGTTCTTGCCTAGGTCAATTTTCGGAAGTAAGTGTGCAGCTCACTCGTAGAACACTCTAGCTTATCATTCCTCCATAGCACAACCTCTACCAGTTCATCTCTCAATATTTCCTCATTCATTCGCCTCATTTTTCCAATCTGCCCTAATTTCCGCGTTTTTGTACAAAGTTGCTTTCTTCCCCTTTGAACAAATCCAGCCATCTCTTTCATTCCTGATCTTCATTGATAGAGTCCTAGACCCTACAACACATTTAGCCAGCCTTCATTTCCATTTTCCCACCATTTTTCCACCTTCAAATGTATGGAAACAACTTTCAACCTCCTCCTATAGATCCTCCTGTAGAACCTCCTGTAGATCCCCTGTAGCCTCCTGTAGAAGTTCATGCGAGAATTTTTTTGAAGTTTGATCGTGATGTAAGTCTCCAGAAGGGTATGAGGGACTTCTTAGGACCTCTCCACACTTTCATCATCTTCACTAAAAGCCAACTCCATCCTCCTTTGCCACCAAACCTCTGCACAGTCACAATTAGTCAAACCATAAGCATAATCGTGGATTCAAAAGTCACGATTATGGTTATATGGTTCAATTCTTTTTTTCTCTCCAATAGAAATAAAATACTCCCCATATGTGATTGAGTCTCAACACCATGCTTCTCCTTATGTTCATGATTTCCTTGGATCTCCATATCCCTTATAGGGAGATTTTGTAATAACATGGCTTGTATTTTTTTCCTTATTTTCAGTTGTGGATTTTTGTCTTTTTACCTTGTTTTCACTGACGAATCCTTTCAATAGTGATAATTCAACCCTCATATTATCATTTATTTGCATCACCTGACTTTCCAATGTCGATAATTGGTACTAAAATTCTTTTGTTTCTTCATGAATTATGAATGATCCTTTGGGAGGTTTAATTGGTGCAATAGCTTTCGGCTCTTTCTTTGGATCCATGTGAGGAAAAGATAATAACATTCCTCTTTATCACAAATTTTAGGCACCCAAAAAAATGGATCTTCTAATCAAAAGTTATGTCACTTGTGATTTTTGTACCTTTAAAACTTTAATTTGGAGACTATTTGGATGGATGACCTTTGTCTTGATAAATATTCTTTGTTATTCCACGAATCTTACCAAAGTTTGATGTGCTAAGTGAAATTTTTTGTAGTGTTTTCTTCTCAAAGATGTACGAAAAGAACCCACTTAAGATTGTGGATGACAACCAATCTCAACAATATAAATGGCTGCTAAACATTGTAGATATGTAGCAACTACTAGAAACAAAACCTGCCAAAGTCTAGATCTATGCCATAATCATAGTTAAACAACAAAAATAAAGAGTAATAACTTCATTCATCCAATGGAAACCAGATATACAAAGAATATTTTTTATTATAACACCTGTGAAGGGAAAATAAATGTTACGAGTCTCCCTCTATGGAATGGGTTCTTGGCTATCCTCAAACATCTTCATCTCGTGTAGAGTCTCTCTCCTCTATAATGCGTGAACCCATCAAAATGTAGTGTGTGACAATGAAAATAATCAGAGTTACAACAGTGAGTGAAATAATGAAAATAATCAAAAGTGAATAATGAATGGAAAACACTTATATTTGTAACAAAATATTGAGTTATCCTCGAATAATGAGCAATAATAAAATATTATAGATCCCATTCTTGGAATAACCACTTGGAATATTTTATTATATTTGGTTAGGAAGGAAAAAGTATTTAAACTTTTATTTAGAAAAATAAATAAATAAATGATTTATTTATCATCTCAAGGAAGAGTTAGGGGATAATAAAAAAATAAGGATTTATTTAATTATTCCTAAGGGATTTAGTCAAACTTGATAAAGAATAATAATTAATTAGTGATTAATTAATTATTGTTGTAGAAAAATAAGATAATTAATGATTTATCTGTTTATTTTTCATGATTGGGTCAAATATGACAAGGAATAATGATTGAACAATGGTTTAATTAATCATTCCTAGAAGAAAATGAAATAAATAGTGATGTATTTAATTATTCTTCACAGGTTTAACTATAAATTACTTAACAAAGGTGGTTTATTAAATATTTTTTCAAAGTGAAAGCAATTTTACTATAGTAAAATTGGCTTTACATGGTGTACTTTAATCCATCTAGTAAATTAGGTTAGATGATCAATTTTTTGGTGATAACAGATTGCCCCCCAACCTACGAGTGTTAGGAGAAAAACGTATGTCCAAAGTACGTTGTAAAGACACAATCATTAGACAACACAAGGGAGTCAGAGAGAGAGAGAGAGAAAGACTAATGAAGCTGAATTAAAAGAGGATAGGGACAGAGGGGACAAGAATAATGCAAGTCTCCTTTTACGTTGTGGTACTAGACCTCAATGAGGTGGGGGAGGCATACACATACACACAGAGATAACTTAGTACAAAAATAATGGTTCGCCCAAAAATATAAAACTGAGCAATGAAGTACATGCTAAAAGGTACATGACATGCTGGCATAACAGAGCCAGGAAATAATACAATGTGTCCCATATACATAATGCACTTGGAAAAACATGAGCCAGGACTAAATACAATAATATATGAGCACATGAGATATAAAGGTCCTTCCCTAAAAAGGTGGGTGGGAGGGAGGGTTGAACAATCAGAGAAGCCCTGCTGAACAAGGAAGGGCTCTACAAAACTAAATGGATCATCTAGAGGAGATGTGCATGCTATGAACACTATGATCAGTAGGAACCAAACCCATCAACTCTGCGGAACTGCATCTGAGGCTGTAGCATAGTAGGTATGCATCCAGACATGTGGGGGGCTACCTGAACGACGACCCCCTCATCAGGCCTGAAACATCTCACACACACCCGAGAATCATTGGTACAATCTGTTGCATCACTAGACCATCAAGTGTATGAATCACGAACATGAAACGACCAAGTCAAAGGGTAATAGTGAGTCCCTCTTTTCGATCTGAGGCACCGAACAAGAATGGAAGCTGGAACCAAGATACACCGCCCTCTAGGCAGTTCTTTTGGAATAAATGAGTTGATATCGATAGAATAGGGCTCACGATAGGTGAGGAAATGATGGTCCTCAACTAAAGCACAAGGGAAAATAGTAATGTGACTGATGGACTGACACCAGGGGTAATGGGGAAAAAGTGGGACTGAGGGACAAACAGACGACTTCCCTTATAAGAGCATAAAGTGCATGGTTGACTTGGCAATGACTGACTCAACTTCAGAAGGGATGAGGACAATATGACTAGAGGCCAAAATGAGCAACACGAGATGAATGATATGAAAATATGGATGTAACACTGTGACATGATAGAATGGGACGTGAAATAGACTCCATGAATGCAAGGGTGACTTAGTGCAGATGATCTGAACAAGGGTGACTCGATGACACTGCCACACAGACTACGCCCTCTGGGGACCGTCAAAACATGAGTAAATTATGGTTACTCATGACGAAAGCTGACATATGGTACGAAAAGTATTAAGAGGTTGTGGTCCTCAAAGTACAATCGTCTCTTTATGACAAAATTCGATTTTGAGAGGTGATGAAGTGGCCTTTTTGGAAAAATGGTTTCCTGCTAAGTGTCAAATCATTGAAAACTAAGGAAGACCCATTATAGAGCTTGATGAGGGATTTTCAATGGTGATGATGATTCATCAAACTGATCTACGGTTTGGTCGTAATGTATGATATAAAAACTGCGAGTTTTCCCATAAAAGGGTGATTTCCCTCCAATTTGAGAGGAGGAGAAGGCCCTAAATCTTGTGGAGATCGTAGCAAACAAACCGACCATCGGAATTGGGATCTTTGACTTTCAGGCAAGTGGCCTTACTTGTCTAAATATGGCCTTAATGCTTCTTGGAACGATGGCTCTTGGTGAAAAATTAAGGGCAGAGGAAAATGAGAATGAACTACTAGAGGAGCTCTAGAATCATCCCCACCCACTAAGTCAAACATGGGGACTATGTGGTATAGAGTAGAATATTTGAAGATATGGTATCAAATGTCTATGATACGTAATGTGCATATGGCTCGCTGGAGAGGCCGGTAGGACAAACTATCCAAAGAATGGGAGGATAACTGACCATACCTAGATCCGGTGGGATCTAGGCTGAGACTTGAGAAGATGGTCATGGGAAAACCATCATGCCCCGAAGCATAGGATATTGCTCGTAAGCATATGTGATGGAGGGGACTGATTTAGTATGCAAAGGTGGGAATGATGCCCCCTAGTAGGAGGATTTTATGGAGCACCATTGTGTTTCGGGTGCTTGAAAAAGGGATTCAGGCATCTCGATCCAACTTAGCATGAGATCTTCCAAAGGATGATGTAGGGGCCTATGTGACCCCCAGTATATTATGGGTGTATTGGATGTATTTAGAGCTAAGGGCTCCAAAAACTTATATGATGGTTCACCATTTTTTCTTTATGGTTATCTTCTGTGGTATACATGTGATAGATGCCAATCTAGAATGTTGTTTGTGATGGTATCTATATAGTGATTATGGACTCTAGGAACATGATTGAATGTAATGGTTTCAAATTCACGTACCAACAACTTAACTCGTAGATATTTTCTAAATAGGACTTGGTTATGCACATCATACACACCATTCAATTGCATGACAAGTAGTAAGGAATCTAAATGAACATGAAGATGAAGGATGCGATGAGTAAGGACATCGACTAAAAAAATTATCACTACATCATATTCGGTCTCATTATTGGTGGCAGATCCAATTCACATGCCATTCAAAAGGAATAATGTATGCAAGGAGGTAAAAATCGCCCAAGCTGCCAAGGCTAGATTTCGAGAGAAGTGACTCGAACCGTCGGCATGACTGATATACGATGTGGATGATGGATCCACCTGAAAGGTGAAAAAGACAACAGATGAGATGATGAAATCTACCAAACTTCATGGCCGAAATCAAGACACGCAAATCAAAGGGATGTGCTATGAGCAAAATTTCTTGAGGTAGAGCACATTGGGAGAATTAGGAAGGAAATGGCCTTAAAACATCCTCTAAAGAAATACCCCCTTGCTTAAGTGCAGGGGTAATCAAGGGCAGACATCGATTCCATGGTGTCCTCATTAGGTTGGGAGATGGGTAGACGGGAGGAAGACTAACTACATGATGCGGAGGCATTACTTGATGCATCAACATGAGAAAGAAGGTTCAAATATGCATCATTTGGAATGGTATATGACGAGTTGGTAGATGGAGGATCTACAGATGTTGAGACCTACGATTCTGTAGAAGGAGGTTCGATAGAAGCACATGTAGAAACCTCAAAAAGGTTTGACTGTGAGGAGCATAAGGATGACAACAGGTAAAGGGTATGGCCTGTGGTGTCCGTCATCTAGACATCAGAGGGAGGGATCACAATGGTGGTACCAAAGTCCCCTTATTCTGGTTGACTAGTGGTACTAGAATCCATGGGTAGAGGAGTAGATGATCCACTACGAGTGGCCTCAAATTCGCGAATCACCCTAAGGCAGTTGTAAAATTCATCAAGATGAGGGAAATAATGGGAATAGTGACCATGATGATCACACAAGGCACAAGGGTGATTTGTGCGCAATGTTTTGAGTGTCTTAGGTGGGTTTGACAAGTTAACATGGACTTTCAAGATATTTGACTCGGGGAACGCTTCATGAACTAAAGTTCTGAGATGAGGAAGCTCATGGAAATTATTGGTGGCATGCACAGAGGTGACGAATTTGGGGCCTTGGGGGCTGGAGGATCTTGGGGAGCATTGTCCTTCGATTCTCTCCTTTTAGCTTTGCCCCCTGACTAGATTCTTTCGCAACAGGAGTGGTTTCCTGTTGCGGTTGTGATGGAACTGAAGCAGCGACATGAGCCATAGGGACTGGTTGAACCCAGTCAAAGCATGATAAGGTCTTAGCTGACCAGACAGAATGCTTGCAGGGGGATCGATGTACCATACTGGGATCCCCAAAGTCATGTTAGGAAGGACCAACGAAGTCATGACAGGGACATAAAATACTCCCATAGGGGGGAATAAGAAAGTTATCTAGCCTTCAGGGTAATGTCTTGGTATAATAGCTCTTGTATGGTTGAGACCCAAAGGAACAATTCCTGGTGGAAACATAGGAGGGGTACCCACAAACAGAGGAGGTCCTGGGGGGGTGGATCTAAAGGGCTCAGTTGGAATGTCAACAATAGGGTGTTGAGGGGCTGGCTATTTTCTGGGTATACCAGGCTGCTTAAGGGTAGGCCATGATGCTTTTAACATGCAAACACTCATAGAGTTAGGCTCTGAGATGGGAGGGGGAGGACTAGGGAAAGAACCCGACAATGAGGAATCTTTATAGACTTCGAGTGAAACACTGATGGGAGGTGTTGAAGACCGTTTGTCAGACATTGACAAGATAATGGACTTGGGGGAGGTCATGGATGTTGGCTCATAGTAAGTCAATTGATTGATGGTGACGATCTTCCCTTCGTGGGGGAAACACATCTTACGGAACACCGCAGATGCGCCAGCTGACATGGCATTTGTGTAACTACGACCTAAGATAATGTTGTAATCTAAAGAGGCATCGATGAATTCAATGTTGACATGGACAGTCTTTCCTGCAAGGGTCACTGGACAGTTGTGGTACATGCCAAGAGGCTGGGAGGAGTGTCCATCCCAAGAATGTAAAGTGATGGTGGAGGGGGACAACTCAGGTGACTTAATTTGTTTCCAAATAGCAGCAAACATCACACAGGTGGATGCACCTTCATCAATAATGCATCGGGAGATGATGGCATTACGAACTCTAATTAGTATATGGAAAGCAATAGATGAAGGCAATGGGGGATGTTCTGATGTATCAACTGGGAAGACAATCAGACGATTGCCAGAAGGATCCACTGCACCGAAGGAAGTTAGTAGAGCTTTCTTTTGAGATGAGCATGACTGGAGGACTTCCAACATTGACATGGAAACATGTGATTGTGCCAAGTCGTCTATTATACTGTATGTATGGGCAGCTCTGTTGGAAGCCGCATTATGGTGTAATGGTCCCTTTAGGATCTTAGGAATGGCCTCAACTTTAGGTTGAGGGATATGTAAAGGACCATTTGGTGTCATAAGAGGCTCAATAGATACTTTGGTTTTAAACTCATTGGCCATCGAAGTCGAGGGCTTGTCATATTGATGCGACCGAGTTTTCACATTGATATTGGAGGGGTTAACCTCATTAGAGTTCATCATAAGGATCTAGTAGTCACCAAGACCAGAAGGTTGGGGGGGATGGGCCACTTGACCTGGCTGAGGTTGAGCAGCAACAAATCCTTACTGAGGGAAAGGATTTGTGAGCACTGCCAATTGAGATGGCGCAGGATTCTGAGGCAATTGTTGACCTCTAGAAGCCGCTTGAGCTTCCCACACTTGGCATACCTAGGGTAAGAGAGGACACTCATGTGTATAATGGCCGTGTAGACCACAACATGCACAAGGCTTGTTCATACAAATAACCTTGTTCTGCTTGGGCTGGCTGCCCTGTTGCTGGTTGTTGGTGTTAGGCTGTTTCCCCTGGGGTTCATTAGGTTGATTACCTTGATTACCCAGGTTACCCTTGTTACCCTTCCCCTTATTATTTTTCTTCAAATTTTGGGGATTGGTCGCACTCTATTATGCAAACACTTGGCCCTGAGGGGCGAGTGGTTGTTGGGGCTGAGGATACATGGGAGGTTGTGGTGTTAATGCTTGAGGGGCTGGAGCACTAGGTTGTGCATAAGGATGAGCAATAGTTTGGTAGACGAGTTGGGGTCCTAGAAACATGTTGCTAGCAGGAGGGGCATAAGTGTTGGAGGAACTAGTGCCTCCTTGTGGGTAGCCATAACTTTGAAATGGATCCAACGATACCATTAGCCGCATGAGATGGCCCCAGTGCATTGGTACTTCCAGGATGAGGGAGGTCTAGAATGACGTATAGACATAACTGGATTGTGCATAAATCAGATCATATCTCAGAGAAGTTTGGAGAGCTTCTTCCTCGGTCTAAGGAAAGTGGGACGTGACATCTTTTCCAATGGGTGCTAAAAGGCTCATAAGAAACCAATCTATATAGACACGGTCTTCGAAAGGTGGGGCACGACATGTGCTCCTCCTTCGATGCCACTATTGAACATGGTCAGAAAGTCAAGTGGCGGAGGACTAACAAAATGTGGTCAATAGCTCTGTACTAGTGTCATATTGGAGAGGTAACTATAAATATGAGAGGAACGCTTTAGCAAGTGTCGCGAAAACGGAATGAGATGCAGAGGGCTAGTCTACATACCATTTTGCAGCATCTCCATTGAGCGTGTATTGGAATAGCTAAAGATTAATGGAGTCGTCACTTATGGAGTTGGAATAACACCACATGTTGAAGTATTTGACATGGTTGGTAGGATCATCTCCAACATTACCCTCAAACTTCGATATGTCTAAGGGAAGCTTAGTCGGCATAGAGGGCCAACCAACATCATGGTGTATGGGGTTGTTTATCAACTAGTTAAAATATAGTAGACTAAACTCGACAATAAAGGGGAGCATGGGGGTTACTAGAACGGTTCCTAAGATTGTTCTGCTTGATGTGACCATGGGTATAGAACTGGAGCCAACACCAGGTTGGGTTCCTGCACTAGCTGTGGGTCCGCACATGGCAGTGATATGTGGTAAAGGAGGTTCGGAATCAGATGAGGAATTGGGTGAACCAGGAGAAGAGTCGATGTGGGGACTCAGAGGGCTATGAACTCGAACCTGATGGGGAGGGGTAATATGCCCAAGCAGAAACTGGGGGTGAAGGCCTAATAGTCTTTGCGACAAATGCTTTGGTGACGCAATTGTGGTAGGACATACACAATACAGAAATGGTGAAGGGAGATCAACAATATGACTTTGTCTTAATGAGGGGAGATAAATTTATTATGTTAAGTCTTGGATTGGCAGTGTAAACCAAGCACCCTTCGCTCAAGGTGTGCTTGTGTGTGCAAGCATATTAATTGATTAAGCCCAGACTATGTTAGTAAAAAAGAAAAAAGCTTGCTGAAAATGAACTAAAATTAATAACAGAAAATAAACAGCAAAACAATTAACTAAACCCCACCCAAACTGGGTTTGCAAACACTGTGCTAGTTGGTGGCTAAATCGATGGAAAATACACTAAAATGGTCAAGAGATATAAATATGAGTGTGACTAGGATCGAGTGACACTAAGCTTCTGGAAAGTGGTGCAGCAACAACAAAAACCCAGAGAGGAAGATCACTGCAAAAAGATAGGGAGATGGGTGAAACACCTAGGGAAATCAATGGGACCCTAAGGCCAATGACCAAACAATTTTAAATGTGAAACTATGGATAGTAACAACCTATCTTAATAGATCTGAAAGAGAAGGGTATAAATCTAGAAAATGTGGTTGAAAGCGTTGCAGAAACTCAGACTACTCACTCAGCTAAACTCCTCTTAGAAAGGTGGAAGCGTACTAGAAGCCATAGGGGAAGCTAAATTTGAATTTGATGAGTAAATAATAGTGGATCAAGGCCTAAGCAAGATGAGACAAAGGTCAGACAACCCAACCAACAACTCTCTACAAAACCTAGAAACAGATCTGAGAAAAACCTTAAAACCCAAAAATCGTAGGTACTGACTTATTTTCCTATAGGGATCGCACTTTTTGGGCCAAATTGTGTGATTTCTACTCCGTGGATCTCAGTCGGCAAATCTTGGAAAAAAGTGTCGCCTTTGTCGCAGTTGGTTCCTGTGACCTGCGAAAATGACTAGAAAGCTCGCAGAAGTCAGAAATTTGACAAATCTAGGGTTAAAAAACTAGGAAACATTAAGAGAATTGAAAAAAGAAGAAACCCTAAGTTGAAAATTGAAGGTCACCGAAGTTTCTAGACTTGAAGTATAAAACCTAGTAGAGTTGCCAATTTTGTGATTGGTAACAATCAGAAAATCCCTAGTGGAGTCGCCAATTTTGTTGTGGTGTTTCTTCTCAAAGATGTATGAAAAGAACCCACTTAATATTGTGGATGAAAAACAATCTCAACAATATAAATGACTACTAAACATTGTAGATTTGCAACAATGGATAGAAACAAAACTTGCCAAAGTTCGGATCTATGCCACAGTCATAGTTAAACGACAAAAAGAAAGAGTAATAACTCCAATCATCCAATGGAAACCAGATATACAAAGAATAGTTTTTATTACAACACCTGTGAAGGGAACAAATAAATGTTACTAGTCCCCCTTTATGGGATGGGTTATTGGCTATCCTCAAACGTCTTTAGCTTGTGTAGAGTCTCTCTCTTCTATAATGTGTGAACCTAGCAAAATGTGGTGTGCGACAATGAAAATAATCAGAGTTACAACAGTGAGTGCAACAATGAAAATAATCAAAATTGAATAATGAATGGAAAACCCTTCTATTTATAACAAAATATTGAGTTATCCTCGAATAATGAGCAATAATAGAATATTATTGATCCCATTCTTGGAATAACCACTTGGAATATTTTATTATATTTGGTTAGGAAGGAAAAAGTATTTAAACTTTTATTTAGAAATAATAAATAAATAAATGATTTATTTATCATCTCAAGGAAATAGTTAAGGAATAATAAACAAATAAGAATTTATTCAATCATTCCTAAGGGATTTAGTCAAACGTGACAAAGAATAATAATTAAATAGTGATTAATTAATTATTGTTGTAGAAAAATAAGATAATTAATGATTTATCTGTTTATTTTTCATGATTGGGTCAAATATGACAAGGAATAATAATTGAACAATGGTTTAATTAATTATTCCTAAAATAAAATCAAATAGATAGTGATTTATTTAATTATAATTTATGGGTTTAACTATAAATTACTTAATAAAGGTGTTTTATTAAGCAATTTCTCACAGTGAAAGCAATTTTACTATGGTAAAATTGGCTTTACATGGTGTACTTAGATCCATCTAGTAAATTAGGCTTGATGATCAATTTTTTGGTGATAACAAAAGTTACAGTAAATTTCCTAAAACTTTCTAATTTTTTGCCTCTTCCTAGGAGAAAACTTGTATATCATGTCATATGTTCAATTCTTTAAATCTATTTCCAAAAAAAAATCTTGAGCTACTTAGATATGTCTCCTTACATCTTTGAAAATATCATAGTGTGGGGTGTCCCAGAAAAAATTATAGTGAAATGTCATGATCACTCTTTTGAAATTGATTTGAGGACCATTTGCAAACCCTAAATTCCATAGGGTATATTTTTGAAATTATAGTGAATAAAAACATGATTTTTCTTTTTTTTTGAGGTACCTTGAGATGTCTTCTCAATATTATCATAATTTCATAGTCACTGTCTTTACAGAAGCAAAAATATAGCAAAAGTTCCAAGTGCATTCATTTAAAACTGATTTTAGGGCCATTGACAAACCCTAACTTCCAGTGGGTATATCTCTAAAAGTGTAGCGAACTGGAATCTAAAATTCTAATGAGACACACCTCGAGACGTCTTCTCAATTTTCTCAAAATTACAAGGACTGAAACATCTTTCAAAGAAACTTATAACGAAAATTTGATATGCCTCATTTGAACGAAATTTAAAGACAAATAACAAACCCTAACTTCCACAACATATATCACAAAACATACTGCGAACCAAAATATGAAACTTCCAAATATTCATTGAGATCACCCCTCAATGCTCTCAAAATTTCATTGTTTGAAACATCCCCCAAAATCAATTATAGTGAAAATTTTATGATGACCAATTTGAAGCAACAAAACCCTAGGTTCGTATGCTCTAATACCAAATGTCATAAACCATGTTCCTTAAAAATGATAAGGAACCACTAATTATAGTTCACTTTGAGGTGAAACCTCCTCTGTAATGAGTACAATGTATAAATACAACATTAGATGGGCATAATACTAGGTCTCCCTAGTATATAAATAGGAGACAATGGGTACAATTATAATGAAATGGTAGAATGAAAGGTTTTTACAGTCATAGAAATATAAAAATAAAAATGTAATAAGTCAATATCTAGGGCTTAATAAGGGGATTTTGGGTTAACATGGGGTTTTTATAGAGCTTAAGATACAAGCTCATGTAACTTACTAGATGCAAAGTTTTACTCAAATTTTACATCTCTTCTTACAATTTTTTTTCTTTGCTTTGGATATAGATCCTATAGGAATTTGAAGTCTCAACATAACCAACAAGAAAAACCTTCTTGTTAGAGGGATACAACTTGGTCCTCTTTTATGTAGGTAGATGGATATAGATTGGGCAATCAAAGCTATAGATATGGCTTACCTTTGGCTTCACACTAGTGAATGCCTCCTCAATGTCTTTTCCTCCAATATCTTGTGAGAACAATAGTTCTATACATACATTATTATGTTGTATGCCTCTACCTAAATAAACACGAGAAATTTATTGTCATGGATCACGACCTTACTATCCCCCATGATGGATTGATTCTTTTTCTCTATAACCCCATTATAATGGGTTGTATGGAGCTATTAATCTCCTATTGATTCCCACCTCCTTGCACAAGCCTTTGGACTCCTTGGAGTTATACTCTCCCCCATTGTTTAATCTCAAGTCTTTAGTCTTCTTCTCTATTTGGTTTTCAACTAGAGCTTTGAACTCCTAAAACCTACTAATGCCCCATCCTTCATATTTAACATGCAAGTTCAAGTCTTGTAAGAGAAATCATTAATGAAGGAAACATAATGCATGCTTCATCTTCTTGACGCTACTAACCTTGGTCCACAACTGTCGGAATGAACTAGGTCTAGAATCCCTTTAGACATATGTTTGCTACTTAGGAATGAAGCCACAACATGCTTTTCAAGTGTGCACCCTTTTCATGATACCTATATTACTCAATGCTAAAATATAGAAGACATGTGACTATTTCCCTTAGAATAGGAAATGCTCTATTATGGAGGTGCCCCTTCCTCTTATACCACAACTTGCACAAGTTGTTACTATTATGAACTAGGGCTTGAATGGGTTCACATCATAACTTGTACAATTTTTCTTCCATAACCCCTATCATGCATGTTTCTTCCATGCTAGATTCCTTCAATATTATAAGGACCTGCTAATTCTTAAACTTTACTACATAACCCTTATCTTCCATGACTCAAATTGAAAGTAATTTTTTCTCGAGATTTACGATAAACAAAACATCATTGAAGTATAAAGATTTACTTGAGTGAGGATGAAATGAAATAGTACTGATTCTTGTTACTAGATACTTGGATTCATCACCAAACTTTACCTATACTCTTGGTCCTACTTTGTTGGACTAGAAAACAATTGTCAAGATGATGTTATATGATGAGATGCTACATTGTCCACATACCACACATTCTTCAAAACCATGTTGGTAGAAAGGAATGATACCATATAGAATTTATTCTCACAATTGGTAGGAAACTCATTGATGTGAGATTTTGTAGAGGTTACACACTTCTATTACTACTTCCTTTTTCACATAACAACTAACACAAACGCATGCCCATTGGGCCTTGGATTTACGGTGAATGGGTGCATTGTTAAGGCACTCCATGCAAAAATGTCACTAGTTCAAACACCACAAAATAAATAAATAAATAATTCTCACAAGGTGACTTCCATCTTTGGTATGTTGCTTCTATGCTAATTCATTCAACCTCATAAGGACCTTTTAATTCTTGAAATGTATTACATAAGCCTTATCTTCCATAACTGGAATTGAAAGTAATTTTTTCTTGAGACCTATGACAAACAAAAGAGCATTAAAGTATAAAGATTTCCTTAATCGAGATAAAATGAAATAGTAACGACTCTTTTACTAAATAATTGGATTCATCACCAAACTTTACCTAAACTGCCATATATAATTTTTTCTCACAATTAGTAACAAACTCATTGATGTGAGATTTTGTAGAGATTACACATTTCTATTACTACTTCTCTTTTTAGATAACAATTAACACAAAACATGCCAATTAAATTTTGGATTAATGAATAAGTACACTCTTAAAATACTCTATGCTAAACAAATAATTGACCTAATAATAAAAAATCTGTTTAAAAAAATAAATGAAATAAATTTCAAGTGAAGTTGTCATGACCATCCTTCCTACTTTAATGTACTAATCACTTACTACTACTTTAATGTACTAATCACTTAATGGTACATCATTAATACTACACAAATTAATTTTTGGTTTTTTAGTTAAAATTGATTGATATACATTTGGTTGAAATAACAATGTTCCAAGGTTTAACTTAAAAATAAATTTGATGCCAAAACATGGAAGAACTCTCTCATTGTGCAGACACAATAACTTAAAACTATAATTTTTGAATTTCCAACAAAATCTACCCCAAAGAGTCTAAAAAGTAGCCCCTCAGACTACTACAATGGTCGTGGCCGACCTCACTGGTTCTGCATTAAACACATCAATACGAGGAAGGTAAACATAAATATAAAGGCCTGATTTTGCAGGGCATTAAATGCCAATGTCCTTTATCGTAAAAGTAGTGTAGTACTTGAGCATATCTAAAGACATGACACCGGTTTAGTAAATATGTCCGGTTGAAAAATCAGTTGTTTATAATGAGATTTTTTGGAAGTTTTTCAGGTGGGTTTTTCCGGTCAAAATCTGGTAGCAATTTATTCGAATCGCAATTTTGATAGCTAGTTTCTGCACAATCAAAGCCTCCTAGGGGTTTTTCAGGGTGCTGAATCCAAATATGTAGTTAAAAAACCATTTTAACTGCAACAAATCAAGATTTTACCTCAATTTCTTCGCGGGATTCTGTCACCGGAATCTCCAAAAAGTCGCATTATAGACAACTCCGTTGAAAAGCAGTAAACTGTTGAATGACTCGTGCCAAAAACTGTATAAATAAGTTATTGATAGAGTTCCCACTGTGTTTGCTAGTGACCTATTTGTTACCTACTAGCTTGTAGGTGTGTAAGTTTATGAAAATTTGTTTTAAGTGGACACTTCAGCAATTATAAAAATATGTTCTCCTAATTTTTGCAAACATTTTTGTTTTATCTATGTTATTTTAAATAGCTGTAGTCTAAACAAATTGTTTTTCTCTAAAAATTATGATAATTTTGGTAATATTTTCATAAATTATAGCAAAGATTTTTGTAAATCCAGATTAAAGTTGTTAATTTTAAGATTTTGGATGCCCCAGAAATTTTTGATAGTGTTAAATTTATTGCCATTTTCAAAAACATGATTTAAAAACTGCTTCTGCAAGATTTGCTAAAAAAAATTACTCAAATTCCGATATGTCTTGTACACTTGTCCTTTTAAATATATTATTCTCTTTTATAACATTACAAGGTATTAGGATACTCAGGAGTAAAAGTGTTGTTGCAAATATCATATTGGATGAAAAGTGTTTGATTCCATAATATGATTTTAAATTATTTATAAAAAAAAATCAAATTGATTGATCATTAATATGTTATTTTAAGTAATCTAGTTTTGTCTATACATGTCTATATCATATAATATTTTTTTTAATATTTTTTTCATGTCACCAATTTTTATAACAACATACTATATATGGGCATATAACATTAAAAATTTAGTTTACATTATTTATTTTTGTACAAATAATTGGCAATACAAATATTATATTAACATTTTTAAATTAATTAGTATAATCTACTAAATCTATATATGATTGGTTGAAATGTTTAAAACAGTATGAAATCTCTATTTCATTAATATATATATATATAATATGTTTCATAGATTAATAGTTAAGACATGTGTTTCTCCTGAAAATCACATATTTAAAACAGAAAAATAAAAAATATACGCCACTGAATCTATTTGTTTCTCAATATCCAACATTGTCGGCAAAACTTCTTTTCCTCAAATATAGGGTGTGATTAGCATATACCTCATTGTTAATATCCAACACTGTCGGCAGAACTTCTTTTTCTCAAATATCTATATAAAATGTTTGATAGGGTGTGATTAGCATATACCTCATTGTTTGGTCGGGTTTGATTAGAATATACGATTGTGTAAAGTTTTAAAATAGATCCGTGTAAACAGAATAGCCCCCATCGCATCTCACAAGCTGTACGTAGCCAGATCGTTTTATTGCATGCCAGTATCTGCTGGTCTATGTAATGGCCGGCAAAAAGGAGAAAGATTATGAATCTTGATGTGTCTGCAGTCGGAGACTCAGTGGAGTGCAGAATCTACTTTAAGACGCTCTTTCTTTCTCAGCTGTTTCCTTATCCGGTAATTTTCCTTATCTGGTAATCTCAGGATTGATCTTGTGGTTCCGTATAAGTGGTCTTTTTTTCATACGAGGAAGTTTGGTTTATTAGTGGGATGATATCATTACAATTGAGTTCTCGGCAATTCCATGATTGATCGGGAGGGTTTGTATCATAGTTACTAAGTTCGAGTTCGAGTTTGAGTTCGAATTCGAATTCGATTCGATACGAAAATAATTTGATTATATAAAATTCAATATCGAAAAAATGCGGGAATATCTATCTTATCACTAATAAAAAGAGCTTTTTAAATAATTTTTAAAAAATCAAAATTAAAAATCTTATTATTCAAAAACTCATGCTTCTCAAAAATTGTTTCTAATCACATTATGGAAGTTGCAAATAAAATTAGAAATTAAGATTAATAAAAAGAATTCGTAGTTATTGAAAGTGAAAATCAAAATTAAAAATCTTATTATTCAAAAACTCATGCTTCTCAAAAATTGTTTTCAATCACATTATGGAAGTTGCAAATAAAATTAGAAATTCAGATTAATAAAAATAATTCGTCCTCATTGAAAGTGAATGAGATGGAATTGAAAACCCTTTCTCCACTAACAAGAAAGAAATAACATGTCTCAAACCATTAAAAAAAAATTATTAGTCAATCAATAAATAATTGTTAATGGGATCTTAATAACTAACAATACAGAATAGATAAAAATCGTCTATTTAAAAAAATCCAAAAACTATACAACTATTTCCCCAACAAAAGTCTCAATAACAAAAAATTAGATTTTAACCAATTTTATTACAACTAAATAATCAACTATTATTATTCATTGTACTTCTCTACACAGTAATGTTATATTAACCATATATATTAAAATTTTAAAAATAAGAAAAAATACTTTAAAATGGCTACTTTAATTTATAAAATAATTTCACCAAAACTTTTAAATATTTCACTCTCCCATTAAAATTTAAGTACCAAACTAGTTCATTTTCACATTATTTTTCCCAATTTTTCTTTCATTTAAATATTCCTGGTCACATTTTTTATTTCACTTTACTGATTGAGGTTGATTTATTTCTAAACTCCATTGTTCTTTCCTTCTTCGTATTGTCTACCATATATTGGAATTGAGGTTGATTTATTTCCTAAACTCCATTGTTCTTTCCTTCTTCCGTATTGTCTACCATACATTGGTTACGATGTTTAGAAGATTAATCAAAGGCAACAACGACGTTTGTTATCACAATTTTCATTTCTTCTGATCAATTAAACATAGGGGTGAAAGAAAATTTCACCAACCAGCTTACAGGTGTGAAAGAAAATTTCACCAACCATCTGGACATACAATTTTCAAATCGTCGAATTTTCAATTTTCGGATGATTTCCATGACTGGTCGCGGTGGAGGATTAGAAATTTTCTGAAGATCACGATCCCAACCAGGAAGATTTGGCACACAAACAAAACAAGCTCTGGATCTCAATCTGGTCGTGTTGGAGGATAAATGGTCATGAAAATTACCCAGTTGCGATTTGTACCGAATTGAATTTTAGCGTATTATTCACCGAATCCAACAGAACCCCTGAATTTCCGAATTCTTCAGCCCAATTCGGCCGAATTTGGTAACTATGGTTTGTATAAGTTGTCTTTTTTTTGGTTTGCTCGCTAGTTGGATAATATTATTAGTTTGAGTTTTATTGGTGAGCCGGATGCTATCATCAAAATTGTCTGGGATGTTTTTTTGGGATACTAATTGTATGGTTGAATTTGGATGTTTTTTGGTATACTTTAATTATTGTGGGGTTGAGTTTTGATGTTTTTTTGGGATGTGTTAGATCCGAGACTTTTATATTCATATTGCAAATGAAGATTTTCAGATTTATCATATAATTAAAGTTGAGTCTTACTTTTCGAACCAACTAATGTGATTCATCTTCATAGCAAGATAACTCATATAGTTAATCACTCTTCATAAAATTTGAACCATAAACACTAACCTCCACATAAATCTACTAATCTTTATTTCATAGATTTATATTTAAGAATATTATCATAAACCCTCCTTATTATTTATTTTTTTCTTTCCGTATATATATATATGCTTAATAAATTATATAATATTAAAATATTTTAATATCACAAATATATTTAATGAATTTATAAATAAAAATAGATATTTCTCTAAGAAAAATGATAAATTATGTATACTTTTAATAATGTGTGATACGTTATAAATAAATAATTACGGCGAAGTCTCTTAAAATTAGGTTGGAAAGTGCCTGTGAAATTTATTTATGTACATTGACACGCGAAAAGAGTAACATGTTGATTTATTTTTTATTTTTTTATTATTTTTTAAATTAAAAAATGCGTCTAACTTACAGAGTAACTTACTGAATTTTTGTTCTTCTGGAATTAAAAAAAATGTGTTACTTTTATTTATAGTGATAGGGAGGCATTTCATTATAGGTTCTTCGCTCAGTGTTTCGAATAACAATTTTTTTTTTTGGTTTTGGGTGTTTTTTTATTCATTTTGCAAAAGTGAGAATTAGGAGGAGGAGAATTTATTTACAAAGTGAGAATTAAAGTGAGAATTAAGGAGGAGAACTTATTTACAAAGCATATAAAAGTGAAAGAATTTAACATTCTAAGAAAAAAATCCAGTTTGGACCAAGTTTCTTTAACAAGGTGTGGTTTTCAGACATTAAATTTGAGTTTATTTTTCTGTTTTTTCCTTGAGTTTCAGTTACTCATATATTTTCCATCATTTTTATTTAGATTTGAGTGCATGTTTTCGTTATTTTTGTTTCAGTGACTCATATATTTTCCATCATTTTTACTTAAATTTGAGTGCATGTTTTCGTTATTTTTGTTGCATTATAGGGGTATTTTTTGTTGTTGTTGTGAAAAATGCATAATCTTGATTGTTAATTTTATATGTTTAAATTCTCTAGTTTTTTCCATGATTTTTGCTTAGATTTTAATGTGTTTTTTTAATATTATTGTTGCATTGAATTGAGGGTTTTTTTATTATCAAAAAATCAAAATGTTGTATGTAAATCTTAATATCATTTGTTTAACTTGCAATTCTTCTGGTTTCCTAGGTTCAAACTTTAATCTTTGTTTTCTAGGTTCAAACTTCAATCTTACATTAAAACTCAAGTTCGACTTGGATTTTAATTTGTTTTTTTTTTTTTTTTTTATATCATTGTTGTATTGAATTGAGGGCTTTTTTATTATCAAAAAATTAAAATGTTGTATGTAAATCTTAATATCATTTGTTTAACTTGCAATTCTTCTTGTACTCTAGGTTCAAATTTCAATCTTACATTAAAACTCAAGTTTGACAAAGTTACAAACATGCTAAGGGAATTGGACCCTATGTGGGAATTTGGTGAACTTATGGAGGGTTTGACAAATCAAATTTAACTTGCAAGTTATGTAGATAACATATGACAAAGGGAGTATACATATTGAAATTCCACCTTGCACAAATTCCTGAACATGAAATAGGGATTTGCACAAACACAATTTCATAAATCATCCATAGAGTCCTCAAATCATTGGAAGATATAGAGACAACCAAGTCGACCAAGGTAGCTCTTAAGAGTCAAATGACAGGGGGTGGAGTGATGGGATTGGAGGTGATCGTAAGAGTGGTACTGAATTTTCTTCAACATCAATTTATAAAACCAACCTCGCACTTGCTTCATCATTTTTTGTTCCTAGAACCACAGTTGGTGCAAAACCATCTATTAGGTCAAATCTTAAAAAAACTGCCATGTCCCTTTTGAAACACATTAGTAATAGGGTGTTGCTACACAAGTTTGCATATTTTTGACTAAGGAAGAAGGCCCTACACTTTCAACTTAGGGACTTAGTGGCCAAATCAACTTTATTTAGCTGCTAGTGGAATGTGGGGGCCACCCACATAGGAGTTCGAATTAGCCATTCGATATGCTTGGAGGGAAAATTGAATGGGTAGATGGAGGGGCCCACATGAGGCTAAGGGGGCCCAAGGAGTTATAAAGAGAAGTCAGCTCTCATTTTATTTCATTCTAAATATTTAATAAATAAACTCACTCTTGTACGCTTTGATGCTTAACGAATCTACCGGCTCTTTAGCCACGAGTCTTTCGCAGGGAAGATTCAACCTCTACTTCGTGGGACCATTCGTGCCCACTGTAGGGAGGTTGTTTCACAGAGATTGCACGTGTTTCCAATAGTGATTCACAACTCAACCACCCACGTAGAGGAAGAGACTGCGTGTTTTCTGGGCATCTGGAAATACGCAGAGGTTGATTTAGCCACCCAAGAGGCCAAAAATCCAAAGTCAAAATCAAAGAAATTTCCTTATGGTTTTTTCTGGGTTTTGCCCAAGGAGTCTAAGTTTAAAATGGCAGAATTTTATGGGTAGTTTTTGGGTACTTTCTAGCAGGTCGAAAGTCAGTAGATGTAGCCGGAGAGAAGCTCCCAAGAGGCCAAAAATCCAAAATCAGAATCAAAGATATTCCCTTTTGGTTTTTTTGGGTTTTGTCCAAGGAGTGTAAGGCTAAAATGTCATAATTTTCTGGACATTTTATTGGTACTTTGCAGTAGGCCTAAAGTCAGTAGATGTAGTTGGAGAGCAGCTCCCAAAAGGCCGCAAATCCAAAGTCAAAATCAGAAAAATTCCCTTCTAGGTTTTTCTAGGTTTTGTCCAAGGAGTCTAAGGCTAAAGGGCCAAAATTTTCTGGACATTTTTTGGGCACTTTCTAGCAGGCCGAAAGTCATTAGATGTAGTTGGAGAGCAGCTCCCAAGAGGCCGCAAATCCAAAGTCAAAATAGAAAAAAATTCCGTTCTAGGTTTTTTTGGGTTTTGTCCAAAGAGTCTAAGGCTAAAATGGAAAAATTTTCTAGGTAGTTTTTGGGCACTTTCCAGCAGGACAAAGCCAACAGATTAGTAGTTTACTGGGACAACAGAGAGCATAGTAGAGCAACGACTGAACAACCATATTTCCAGCTATTCTACCACCTGGGTTTGGTCCAGTTTGTCTGTGAGACAAACCTAAGTGCTCTAGTCCATTTATATATTGTACTTATGCTCTCATATTTCGTAATATATGGCTCAACAGTTCCAGTATTACAATTTTTCATGGGTGTTTACTAAATGTTTTTAATTTTCCACTGTTGCACTGTTTTTTAATTGGTTTATCACTTAAATTCCTGTTTAGGAACATTGCATTAGTATAAGAGCCATAATCTTGGCTCATTATGTGGGAAATATCAGATTCAAACAACATGGCAGTCACCTGGAATGAGGTGGTGAGGATACAACAAATGATGATTGATGTCAGAAAGAAATTGATTCATTCCTTAGTTGGGAATTCGAACATGATTGCAATGGATATCGAATTATTGGTGGAAAACTGGAGGGTATACCAATCATTGGATCAAGGCACTCACACATCCCTCTCTTTTTGGGAATTCTGCGAACTAAGGGGTATACACAAACCAATGGAAATTCAATGGGATTTTGCAGGGATGATGAGAAGTATTAAGAAAAAAGATGAAAGAGTAGTGGAAGGGGCCATGGTTGGAAACGAGATAGTTGAGCATACATCCATTTACGAGTCATCCATTGATGAGGTATTCAGGGTTGTGACTGAGTTCTTAGGTGATAACAATGCACCACAAGTTGGTGAGGTGTCGAAATACAACTCCACTATTATTGAGGAGCCGATAGGTACAAAGGCCTCTAGATCTATAATGGAGTTTCTAGATGATAGTCACCTACAACTAACTGGTAAGCATATCATGCATATTGGGTTGTCTAGGGCTATGCTGTGAGAAGCAGTGGTATGCAGAGGAGCATGGAGATACATGGTGGTATATCATAGCATCTCGATTTACACTATGGGGTAGGAGTGACTCGCATCGCATTGAGGACGTGTGAGGAGTGATAGGTGCAATAACACAGGCAGGACACAAGAGGATACAAGATGGTATAGTCATAGTCAAGGGTATCCAGTGGTGTACAGGGATAGGTTGTGGCATACAATGGCATTTCATGGAGTGCGGTGGTACTTGGTGGTATGCAGTGACACATGATGCAGTGCAACGGGCTCTTGGAGCTTTGCCTTCAGGGAGACTTATGGACAGGGATAGTAGGTGTACCATTGGATGTAACTCACTTAGGATTGATGGGAACATTGTCGAGCATTTGGGGACACCATGTTTAGTGGAGGCAAGGCCTCGAGGGAGTTAATAGCAGATTTGAGGTAGAGAGAGGGTTGTCCATAGGATTACTCCTTAGAATTCTGACAGACTCTTAATCATACTCTTTGGGACATACCCACCCATGATCCTCCAGTGTTGCTTACAATTATAGAGAGTTTGGATGTTTCACTTTGACACTCTCCATTCAGGCAACAGGAAATGGGGGACTCACCCTAGGCACTTGGATGACACACCATGTGTCATGGGCTGAGAGGAGAATCTCTAGTTGAGACACTTGGTAAGTGCACGAGTTGATAGTTACAGACTTAGGAATGACATGATTGATTGTCGAGGTGGCATATCTTCCACCCCTAGGTTCACACTTGGGGAGGTGATCGAAAGGGAGTTACATGGTGCTTTTTCAGTTGGACAGCTTGAGGCGTTAGGGGAGCATGAAGTGCGGAGGACAGTAGTCCTTTATGGCAAGATGATGCCTAGGCTTCTGGCAGTACCCGAGCACGTCATCAAGAGCTAGGATAGCAGATCTCATTGTGTGATTTGGCAGGCACAAAATAACTGGATTTTTGCGGCATGGGTTTTTGATGCTCAGTGCCTACCTATTAGATACCTATAGGAGGCAGAGACAAGGCACAAAGGGGTCCCAACAACTAACAGCATATCCCAACATAGACAGAGAGGATTGGGGTTTGTGAACCTCCAGTATGGTTATGGGATCCAGGGATCCAATGGATTGGTGGGATACTCCACACCTCAGTGAGCATAGTTAGGATAATAAGCAGACTGATTTGTTCACAAGTGGACACATGGGCAATCGCTGAAGCCCTCACTATAGGACAAGGCATATTTTTGCTCAGGATTTGGGCTAGCCATGGAGTGATAGGTGCTAGCACTGTTGAGTCACTTTGGCAAGATTAGCCTAGCCTCGATCATCGCATAGATTATGGCCGAGAGTTATGGGAGAGGAGGTTCTCGTACAAGCATGCTAGGCAGTGATTCATGAACAAAGTGTCACGATGTCAGCAGGATAGGTTCCTTCTGCGATGGGCAGGGGATTTTGGCATAACAAGGCTAAGCAATTCAACTACCCATAGAGGTGAGCTAGTTTCTACAGGGGAGGGCCATGCAGATCTTCCATTTGGTTTTAGTGATTCATTAATGGTGTGGGGAACTTCACCGGTGTGGCAGGGTGATCGATAAGAGGAGATCAGGAGAGAGACTCAGGTAGGCGAGGGTTCAATTTCACCATGATTGGATTGCATCTTTAGGAGTTTAATCTTGTAGTGCATGAGATGGACTATTCAGTAAAGCAACTTCATGAGGATTTGGGCAGAGTTTTACATCGTCAAGATGCTCTACTTATTAGTGATAGAACAGGGGTTCTAATGCCCATATCTGGCAGGAGAGTGAGTGGAGCAAGGGGGGTTTCACATTGATCAGGTTGTCTTGGGATCCTAGTATCGAGGGACTCCTTCACTATAGGATAGTACAATGTTAGGGACGATCCAATGGCACATTTTGGACCCTCGTGAAGTTTGCAGTGATAGTGGGGTTCCATAGTCAGAGAGGGATTTTCTTAAGACATTGCTTGAGGACAAGCAATGTTTGGTGCATTGGAAGAACTTGCTAGATGAGGATGCCCCGTGGGAGGGTGAGCATATTTTGGAGCACCCAACTTTGAGGTTACATGAGGGAAAACAACATTTGGGAGGGGAGGATTGTCATGCCCCTTCTCAAAGACATTAGTAGCAGGGTGCTGCTACACAATTTTTCATATTTTTTACTAGGCAAGAGGGCCCCACACTTTTGAATTAGGGACTTAGGGGCCAAATCAACTTTATTTAGCTGCTAGTGGAATGTGGGGCCCACCCACATAGGAGTTCGAATTAGCCATTCGACATGCTTGGAGGGAAAATCGAATGGGTGGATGGAGGGGCCCACATGAGGCTAAGGGGGCCCAAGGAGTTATAAAGAGAAATCAGCTCTCATTTTGTTTCCATTCTGAATATTTGATAAACAAACTCACTCTTGTATGCTCCGCTACTTAGCGAGTCTAGCGACTATTTAGCCATGAGTCTTTCTCAGAGAAGATTCAACCTCTACTTCGGGGGACCATCCGTACCTGCCCTAGGGAGACTGTTCAATAGAGATTACAGGAGTTTCCGGTAGCGATTCACAGCTCATCCACCCATGCAGAGGAAGGGACTGCGTGTTTTCTAAGTAGCTAGAAATACGTAGAAGTTGATTTAGCCACCCAAGAGGCCAAAAGCCCAAAGTCAAAATCAAAGTAATTCCCTTCTCGATTTTTCTGGGTTTTGTACCAGGAGTCTGAGGCTAAAAGGGCATATTTTCCCAGGCATTTTTTGGGCACTTTCGAGGTGGCCGAAAATCACTAGATGTAATTGGAGAGCAACTCCAAAGAGGCTGAAAATCCAAAGTCAGAATCAGAGAAATTCCCTTATTGGTTTTTCTAGGTTTTGTCCAAGGAGTTTAAGGCTAAAATGGCAGAATTTTTTGGGCACTTTCCATTAGGGAAAAATTCAGTAGATGTAGCCGGAGAGCACCTCCCAAGAGGTCGAAAATCCAAAGTCAAAATCAGAGAAATTCCCTTCTGGGTTTTTCTGGGTTTTGTCCAAGGAGTCTAAGGCTAAAGGGGAATAATTTTCTAGCTAGCTTTTGGGCACTTTCCAGCAGGGCGAAAGTTAACAGATGTAGCTAGAGAGCAGCTCCCAATAGGTCGAAAATCGAAATTCAAAATCAGAGAAATTCCATTTTGGTTTTTTTTCTGGGTTTTGTCCAAGGAGCTTTCTAATGGTATGTGGAACTACTCAAGTGGAAGACGGAATTAGAAGATATGGCCTGCTAAAGATGGGGGTTTTGTCAACTTTGAAAGGAGGAAAGAATCATAGATCGAAGGTCTGGGAGCATATCGCAAATCGTAATCGGAGGATCTCAAAGCAGCAGGGGAGGGTAGAGAAAACCAACGATCAACGATCATTGATATCGGAGATCAATGGTTCCATCGATCTCACATATTGATGATCACAAATGACAGAGGACCAACAACGAAGATCGCCAATATTGCAACTCTCATATTAGAAAGATCAATTGACATTGCACATCAGTGATCGGGAGTTCATGAAACATGGCATATCAGAGGTTCTAGCATCATGGCCAATCAGTGCTTCGTGCATTAAGGTTCCGATAGATCGGAGGTCTGGGTTGAAATCAGTGATCAATGGTCACAGCAGTGCAAGACATGTCGGCAATTGACGATTAGCGATCTTAAAGTGATCACTATGAAGAAATTGCAAGAAAAGAATGTCGATGGTGTTGAAATGCACGAAAAGGCCGAAAAACATTTAACAATGAAATTCAATGCAAAACCAAGTTCACGAAAGCCTTTTCTATTAGGTCCCTATAATACTAGTGATTCCCCCATTACTATTGTCATTGTAGCCCTTATCATTATTATTGTGCCTCTATTGTCTCCATATTGTTATTAGTATGCCCCATAGAAGCCCACTATTGTTATTGTTGTGCCCTTATATTATTATTGTTATGTCGGCTTTGATTATATTGTGACCCCTTAGACTCCTATATATAGAAAGGAGGTATAGTAATTTGTATCATCCAAGAATTGTTCATTTGTGTAATGTAAAGGAGTTTACCCCATTAAAAGGTTGATTTTGAACTCATTGATCTATGTTTTCTATATTTTTGTGAGCTGGTTCATAACATTTGGTATCAGAGCTTTGGATTCTAGGGTTTCGCTACTCCAAACAGGTCATCGTGGCATTTTCGCTATAACATTTTTTATGTGACACTTCAAAAGCTAAAAAAAATCCATTTGAGTTGAAATCTCAACGATCTTGTCTCGAATTTCGGATCTTGTCTTGCTATATTTTCGGAGATATGATCTAAGGATGTTAGGGTTTTTGTAGGTTCTCGAATTACATCCCAAACATGTGATCTTGGGAAAATTGTCATAACTTTCTCTCTAAGTATGAGATTGAAATTTCATAAGAAGTTATAGAAAGAGAACAGACTGTAGTTTTCTGTGCAACGTTTTTAGTTCCAAAGGTTGAAATAGTGACATGTGGCACTTCGTACAAGTTCGCTCTACTGAAAAAAAATGTATAATCAGGTCATATTGGGAGATTGGGCATAACCCTTTCTTGGAGAAAGAGAACTCAGAGGGCTACCATAGCTCGCACTTTCAGACCTTGAAGATCCTAAATTTCATAGATACATCAGATTCAATATCGAGCTCCTACAAAGTGAAAATAAGGTGTGTAATTTTTTACTTTTTATTTTTAATTTTGCATAAGTTTGGTTTGAAAAATTAGTTTGAAGGAATTCAAAAGGCATAGTGAAGCATAATTATCATTAATTAATGCCCCGAAGAAAGAAAATGGAAACACTTAGTAAACAACCTGAAATATCTAGCATGGCTGATGAAGAAGAGAAAGAAATGAAACATGATATATCAAAATTACGAGACCAAGTGCAACAAAATTCACTCTTACAAAAGGTAGTAGAAGCTAATATGGATGGTTTAAAGAAAGGTGTGGAAGCTAAGATGGATGGCGTGGAAGATAAGATTGATGGCTTAAATAAAGACATGGAAGCTAAGATGGATGGTTTAAAGAAAGGCATGGAAGTTAAGATGAATGACATGGAAGCTAAGATGGAAAGAAAAATGGAAGATTTGAAGACAGATTTGACAACATTGCTACAAGAAATGTTTACTAATGGTGAAAGGGTAGTAAAGGAAACTCATGATGAGAACAAAAGTAATGTTAATCATGATTCCATAGACTTTAACGTTGGATTGAAGACCCACCATTTTCTAAAGGTCGATATGAGGAAGTTTGATGGCAAGGATCTTGTAACATGGATGCTACAAATGGAGAAATATTTCGATCTCCATAATGTGAAAAACACACAAAATGTACGCATTGCAGATTTATATTTGGAACCAAATTAGTTTGTATTGTATTGATGACTTTTCTCTTGTAAAAAAATTGTCACTTGGGCAATTTTTATGGAAGAAATGATATCACATTATGGGGATACAAAAATCAACACTTTTTTTAGCCAATTGATAAATCTCAAACAAAAGGGTTCAATGATGGAGCACATTGAGGACTTCCAAAAATTTAATATAAGGTAAAAGATATTCCAAAGGAGCATAGGATTGATACGTTTGTAGGGACTTTAAAGGATAACATCCAACATGTGTTGAAAATGCAACAAGATGATGGAGTTTAGTGAAAAGAAGTCGCCTTCACTAAGTGGGCCCGTAGGCTATTTTTGGCGCAAAGTCTATTTTTAGACATATGGATCATGGTCTATGAGTTGCAGGATGCTATTCATGGATGATTGGTCATGTTGGTTAAAAATAGATGGACTTCTATTTTTAGACATATGGCGGAGTCTATTTTTAGACTGCCATTCTAAATATATAACAGTTGAATATTATTAGCTCTTAATAATATTTGGACTATAAACATTATCTTATCCTCTTGCAGCACTTCAGTTCGAGCTACGGATGTGGCACATGCAAATGCTAGAAGGAAATACGCTTTTCCTATGGGTTAGTTGAGCTATTGCATGATGGACTTCAGTTAGAACTCAAGTGATTGAGTTTGGTGGAGTTGATTGAGGAGTTGATGGAGTTGTGTTCAGTTTGACTTAGTTGAACTAGTTGTATTTAGTCTAACTGACAAATACACTAGTGATAAGTGGTGTGAATTAATTATTAATTAATTCACTAATTATTAACTCATAAATCAACTAAAGAATACATCAGTTAACTCAGTGCATGGACAGTTCAGTGGAGACAAGTGTTAAAGGTGGGTGAAAGGGTGAGACTACTATCAGTTGTGACTATAGCTATGCATGAGATTTGCACAATCATTGATTGAGATTTCCAATGAGGATTACGCAGTACAAGCCAAGGGGATTCAAACTTGGATCTAACGTATTCTCAGCCTAGATTACGCAGTAGAGGCAGGCAAACAGTGTAGGAGATTTGAACCCGTGACTTGTTCAAATCTGAGCTAGTTTGTGTGTAGCATGTGGAGATAGTACTGAGTACTTGTGAGGAGTATTGTACTATGTATTGTTACATGTTCTCTATCATTATAATATACAGATAGTTGGGGGTTTTTAGCTACATGCTTTTCCATTATATACTATGTTGATATGTGTGATTGATGTTTCAATGTGCACATGCGATTGTTTTTTTTAATTCCGCAAATTGATGATCAATGGTAGAGGAGGTTATGTATTATCCATGCATTCCGCAAATAGTGTATAATCAGGATAATCTCTGTGAATAAGTGTTATATTATTCAAATTTCTACACAACAATCCATGGATGAATTTATTACTCGTTTTACATCATTACTTCGTTATGTACCTTATATTAGAGAGGAAAAGGCTAAAGTACAGAGGTTTGTCAGTAGTTTACCCTTGAATATGAGGGAAAGGATTGATTTTGACAATCCAAAGACAGTGGACGAAGTAATACGTAAAGCCAGAATTTGTTACCAGCAAATTAAACAAAAGGGAGAGGTTCTGGGTAAAAGATGGACTGATAAGAGAAACAACAAATTGTCTCGGAATAATAAAGAGAATCGAGGTGTAGGTAACAAGGGCTTTTCCAAAGGGCAAAATAGTAGAAATTTACAGAAAAACTCACTCAGGTAAAGGCCAACCAGTGATTCGACGATTAGTGAACCACCTAGAAAATTAGACAGTGAAGGGACAGCAAGGCCTCCCGTGTAGTGTTGGGGCTACGGTAGACCTCATTATGTTAAAAACTGTCCTCAACGGAAGGGAATCGAATAGCTTTCCTAGATCCATGAAGCATCGGCAGTCGGTGACGTAGGACGTAGTCAACCAAGGATTAATGTTTCCCAGGAAGATCGTCAAGCGGAGTACTAGCCGACCATGGTGGAATTCGAAGGTAAAATTTCAAACCTTACTGTAACTGTTTTAATTGATCCTAGAACCACATTAAGTTATATTAGTCCTAAGATTGTGGAGCATTGTAAATTGCAAATTGTTATATTTAAGAACCCATGGTTAGTACAATTGGCTACAAGGGCAAGGCAACGAGTACTTGCTAAGGTCAATCACTGCCCCTTAAAGATAGCAGGATAGTTAGTGAAGGTAGATTTAAATGTGCTTCCCCTTGGTTCATATGATGTCCTAATTGGTATGGATTGGTTAGAAAAATACTGGTCCCTAGTCAACTGTAAAACAAAGACTATCTATTATAGGGATGAACTTGGAGTAAGGTAGGAGATGCAGGGGATTAAGCGACCAGTGCAGATTCGGCCAATAACTGCCTCTCAGTTAGCAAAATGCATTAGCAAAGGGTGTTAGATTTATGCCATCCAAGTGGGCTATGCTAACTCGAAAGATAAAACAACTACATTGGACAACATCCCTGTGATACAAGAATTTCTTGATGTGTTTCCAGAGGAGATTCCCGGACTGCCACCTAAGAGAGATATAGACTTTACTATCAAATTGGTATTAGGGGTAGCCCTGGTATCCCGGACACCCTACAAAATGAGTACACCTGAGTTGACCGAGTTAAAAATGTAGTTACAGGAACTATTAGACAAAAGCTACATTCGCCCTAGTGTGTCTCCCTAGGGAGCTCCAGTATTGTTTGTTAAGAAAAAGGACAGGACCCTTCGCATGTGTATAGATTATCGCCAGTTGAATAAATTGACCATCAAAAATAAGTATCCTTTGTGCCAGATTGATGAACTTTTTGATCAAGTGAAAGGAGCAACAGTATTTTCCAAGATCGATTTGTGATTAGGTTATCACCAAATCTAGATTAAGGAGGAAGACATAGCTAAGACTGCTTTTAGAACAAGGTACGAACATTACGAGTTTGTGGTGCTACCCTTTGGGTTAACTAATGTCCCCATGACTTTTATGTGTTTAATGAACAACATATTTCATCAATATTTGGATAGATGTGTGCTGATCTTTATTGATGATATACTGATATATTCCCACAGTATGGAAGAGCATAAGGAGTACCTTAGGTTGGTGCTAAAAACCCTCCGAGAACACCAGTTATATGCCAAGTACAGAAACTGCGACTTCTTTAAGGAAGAAACATAGTATTTGGGGCATATAATCACAAAAGAAGGGATCGTGGTGGACCCCGAAAAGATAAAGACCATAACGGAATGGCCCATACCAAAGGATGTGGTAGACATCAAATCCTTCATGGGATTAGTTGGTTATGATAGACGATTTGTAGAAGGATTCTCAAGAGTATCTTATCCTATCACTTCCTTACAGAAAAAAGGAAGAGCTTTTAGATGGACCCCAGAATGCTAAAAAAGTTTTGAGCAGCTTAAGCATCTGCTCACCATCACACCCATTCTAAACATAGTTGATCCTAGCAAAGATTATGTGGTGTGCACTAACGCAAGCAAAGAAGGTGTAGGAGGCGTGTTGATGCAAGAAGGGAAGGTAGTTTCTTATGAGTCCAAGAAACTAAAAGAACATGAGTAGAAATATTCTGCTTATGATCTAGAATTGGCAGCCATCATTCACGCCTTGAAAATGTGGCAACATTACCTTTTGGGAAGGAAATTTTTGCTATTGACAGAGCACCACAGTTTAACCAATTATTTTAGGCAGCTCACCTTAAAGGTCAAGCAAGCACAGTGGGTGGATTTTCTAGGTGGTTTTGATTTCGAAATCAAGCATCTGAAAGGGAAAGAGAACCAGGTGGCAAACACTTTAAGTCGGAAATTACAATGTTTATACGAGATTTCTTCCAGCGAATGGAAAATCCCTTTGCAAAGATGGTTAAAAGGGCGGCAGAGAAAGATACAGTGTATCAGCAAATAAAACAACAAGTATAGCACCCCACCAGCAAGGAAAAATAGTTGGGTTATTCTTTAGGTACTGTTGGAATGTTGTATTATCAGGGGAGGCTATATGTGCCCCATCAAAATAGCATTAAAAACTTGACTTTGGAAGAATTTCATAAAAGTCACTATGTTTGACACCCAGGATATCAGAAAATGATAACAACACTCTGGAAGGAGTATTATTGGCCAAGTATGAAAAAGGATGTGGTTGAGTATTTGGCACGTTGTCTGGAGTGACAACCAATTAAGACAGAGCATCAACATCCTGCGGGGTTGTTACAACCACTACCTATTCTAGAATGGAAGTGGGAAATCATCTCCATGGACTTCATAACGGGTTTGCCCAAGACAAGGGAAAATAACAATTCCATCATAGTGGTGGTGGACAAATTAAGTAAATCGACACATTTTATACCTGTGCAATAGACTTATAGAGCTGTGCAGATTTCCCACATCTTCATGCAGAACATATTTAGATTACATGGGTTACCTAAAACAATAATTTCAAATTGTGATGTAAAATTTACCTCGATTTTTTGGAAAACATTGTTTGGAGAGTTAGGAACTCAATTGAATTTCAGTACAGCATTTCACCCTCAAACTAATGGACAAACAGAACGGGTGAACCAGGTGGTGGAAGACATGCTAAGGTCATATGTAATGCAACAACCGAATAAGTGGGAAGATTATCTGCACTTGGTCGAGTTCACATATAATAATGGCTATCATACATCATTACAAATGAGCCCATTTGAGGTATTGTATGGGCGGAAGTGTTGCAGGCCCTCAAGTTGAGGTGGGCTGGAAGATAGATTAATGTTGGGACCTGACATGCTCAAGGAAATGGAAGAAATAGTTAAAGAAAATGTGAGGTAATTTAAAGGCAGCTCAGGATAGGAAAAAGAGCTTTGCTGACCGGAAAAGGAAATTTAGAGAATATCAAGTTGGTGATCATGTATACGTGAGAATTCGAGCAAAAAAGGGCACATTACAATGGAGTCGGTGCACTAAATTGGCACCCCAATTTTGTGGACCTTTCCAGGTCTTAGCATGAATTGGGCCGATAGCTTACCAACTCACTCTGCCAAGTCACATACGGGTCCATAACGTCTTCCAAGTTTCCATGTTAAAAAAATATGTTTATGATCCTAAAAATGTAATCAGATGGCAGGATATACAGGTGAGAATTATCTCCAGTTAATCAGTCAAAATGTTTCCTTTTAAAAGAAAATTGAATTAGGATGTTTCATGTTGCAGGTCAAATCAGAAGGAGAAATCTTGGTCGAACCGCTGAACATCCTCAACCAGAGAGAAGTAATGTTGCGGAAGCGAGCTATTACCCAAGTTAAAGTGCAGTGGCAGCACATTGGGCCTGATGAGGCTACCTAGGAAGATGAAGAGCTCATATAAAAGGCGTATCCAGGGTTGTTCGTGGCCAAAAGACATCGGGACGATGTTTAATTTCAAGACGAGGAGATGTAACACCTCGGGATAAATGTAAATATTTGACTTTACTGTGGTAAATGACAAACTGAATTGATATTATTATTTGTTTGAATTTAATAATATTTTCTTTAAGAAAAAATAAGAAATGTTTCTTTAAGAGCTGGAAACTTCTCAAGGAGGAAGTTGGAGGCAAGACAGTTGCTGTGATTCCAACCCTAACTATTTTCCCTAACTGGAAGGGCTTCCAGAGGAAAAGAGGGAGGGGGGGGGGAAGTCTGTGTTGTTGGGATAGGTAGGAAAAAAAAGAAATAGGAAAATGGCTAAGTCTGGTGATGACCAAATAACCAAACACTAAGTGCGAATGTCTTGCTGCAGACAATGGTCCTGCAAGAGAGCTAGGGGGAGATTCTAGTCCCGAAAAACGAATCTCATGGATGGGTGGCAGATTGGGAGCAGATGAACAGAGGTAATCTTGGCTTCTCAAGTGTTTTGCGAGTTACAGTGGCACAGGTAAGTGACTGAACTATTTTAGAAGCATTTAAAAACATTAAGGAAGCAAGCTATATTAAATGGTTGCACTGTTGTGATATATTATCAAAAACTGAGTCATTGGTGAAAGAGACTCTTACTAGAAACCCATGTTAATAATCGAGGAACAAAAACAAAAGAATACTGTAAGGGTCATCTTAAAAGAGAAATTGTACTGTTAAGGGAAACAAAATTTATACATGTAAAACCATCTCTTATCCTGTTGGGACATAGAGCAGAGCACTGTAGAGGTAGGGGAAAATTGTGTATTAGTGAATAGGGAAAAGCCCAGAAAGAACAACGTTGTATAACTCTACAGTTGCTAATTAAAATTTCCTTCTGTGAGGGAGGAACTTACAAACTCATGTGCCAGAACCCTAGGTGTAGGGTATTAGTCTAGATTTAAAAGCTTGCTATAGCAAGAGTTGGATTACATTTAAATGGTGGAAGGGGGACTTGTGTTGAGGGTCGGCCCAACCCTCCGAGTGGACAGTTTTCCTTAAATTCTTTCGAGTAGCCCCAGAACCCTCAATTTACCATGTCTGTACTCAAACCCTCACATCATCGTGTCTTTACTCAAACCCTCAATTGAGGTAATCAGTTATCGAATCAGTTAACTGTCGGATAAGTATATGTCTAGTGGCTATACTGTTTCCGTCGTATTACAACAAGAAATAACCCTGGCTTTACTGCCAATTTTAAGTATATGTCTAGTGGCGATACTATTTCGTCGTAAGACAAACAAACAAAAAAACAACCGTGGCTTTACTGCCAAATTTTATTGGCGAGACTAAATAGCAAAGAATATAAATACCCCTCCTCTAAATTACGTAGCCAGAGGATTGTAACAAATGTGTGAGTCGAAAGACAGCGTTCTTTGGAAAACAGAGCAAGTAATTCTGTACAATATTAAACTAAGTAAACTAAGAAAACAATAAATGTGGAACTCTAATTTAAACATATATTGGCACTGCCTGGAATTCTGTGGTAAAATAATTTGAAGAGCTATATTAGGTAAACAAAAATACATGATAATCTCATTTGGAAAACTGTATAAACCCTACAGTAATCGTAACCTAGGAGGGAGACATTTCAAATGTACAGGATATACATAATCATCCCATAAACCAAATGTCAATAGCATATGACTTTCAATACTTATAACGAAACATAAACTTAAGGAAATGGATAAGCTGTAAGACAATTGAAAATATTTACAAATAGGCCAGCGCAACTCATTCGGCTTCAGAGGTAAAACACTCGAAGCTAAATTTCTTTACAAAAAATATATACATGATACATGAGAACAGAATCTCGACGGGTGAGCCAAAAACTCGAGCAATACATTGCAAAACCAGTATGAAGCTCTGGAGTTAGGTCCCTCTCACAAGAATATTAATAGAGCAATAATTTTAAAAACCTTAACGAGGTGGAAACCCTCATACTCGGCGGAATTTGGAGTTAATTCCTTCTCTAGAGAACTATGGTTCATTCGGTGCCAAGCTCGAAGACAGAGCCGAGAGGAACCTGCAAGAGACCACAGACAATAATTTAGATATCCAAGTAGTCTTAGGACAAACGAAAGAAAAAATAAGGAACTCTGACTGCATGAGGGAGTTTCAACCACTGTTGTGCAAGGAAATTGGAATTACACAGTCTATACAGCGAAAGTCTTACCAATGATGAAGTTGAAGAATGAAGACCAAGGTATAACATGCTCAGCACCTCCCATTATCACCGCAGAAGCTTGGATCGAGGAGCAGAACAGGACGTGGACGAGAGCAGCAACCAAGCGGTGGATCAAACGAAATGGCGGAAGAATGAAGTTCCAAATCAAGACCAAGTGGTGTGTACAAGGACCGAGATCTCCATAACCATTGGATTGCCAAGCCATCTCCAACACCGTTGATCCAAAAGGGATCCCGAGGCTGTAGCAGTATCGGTTAGAACTGCATATGCCATATACAATGGTAGTGCAAGTATTAAAATTAGCATTCCAAACTTAACAACAACAAGTCAGATATATCAATAGCCATAGTTCCATAACCCGTTTCCCAAGACAACCGACGGTGTAGATTGAACTCGCACCATGGCTTGATTAAATGCTGAGTCTGCCACCTTCATAAATATATGGATTATGCATATGTAGATGGGATGCAGAGTTAAATCGCATTGAAATATGTAGATTGATTTTTTTTACGAAACGATGCGAATTAAATAACTTTGGGATATGTAAATGCTTATATTTATAACTGTAAAAAAAATTCCTGGGTATATGACAATTACTTAAATAATAAACAAGACCAACATAAAAGTATTAAAATAATATTTGTATATAGCATTTCATAAGTTTATCATTTTAGACATTAATGGCATTCGGAACATTAAAAAATATTATATTAATAATATTGATATTAAACACTAATTATACATTGAATAACTATTTATCTCATAATATTATTATAATTAAATAATTTTATCAAATATAATATTAGTCGTTGTCCCCATCCCTTGGTCCAGTCCAGTTGGCTAGTCAAATTTAGCCCTTTCATGGTCAAATATAGCAGTTGGTCCAATCTAATCCAATATAGCCATTTTCTGGTCAAAGTCAGCCTTTGGAAGATCTGTTCTCCCTATTTAACACACAGCCATGATCTGATTCTTCAACTTGTCCTGACAATGAACCACACTCGTCTGTTCGAAACACCTCGACAAATGTTTCATTATGTGATTTAATTCCAATTTTTTTTTCTCACAAAACTATGGACCACAGAAGCCTCAATTCAACAAATGTAATCATTATTCAGCATAGGATACTATAGAATCAATTTAGCTGACACATTTTGGTATAGAAAATTGTAGAGGTCAAATTAATTTTCATGGTTTTTTTTAAATGATTCGTCTAAATTTTATAATATAAAATTATTTTAATTTAAAAATGATTTATAAAATCACTAGAAATCTGATCATTTTTATAAAAATGTAGCCTAACATTTTACAGTCTGTATATTAAAAAACCTAACATTTTACAGTCTGCATATTAAAAAAATAATATTGATTAACCTTTTGTTTAAAAACAAAAAAATCTAAATAATAAGGAGAAAAAAGCAAAAAAAAGAAGAGAAAAAAACCGAGAAATACTCCTTAACAATACAATATTTGCTACCAATACACATTTTTGCTAATAAAATGAAAAGCTTTGGAAATTAAAAAAAAAATCACTACAGTAATCTAACTGTAAATACATCTATACACCATCATAAATGATTAGGAAAAGCTCCACAACAGAAGTGTCTTTAATGAACATATTAAATTAAAATTTATAAATTGAAATAATTTTAAATTAAAAAAATAGAACCCCTTTTTAGAAACTATTTTAAACCAAACTTCATTAATATATTTAAAAAAAAAACTAAATACATTTTCATGATTCACTTTATTCCAATGATGAGAATCTATAAAATAACTCAAATTTTCCAACACATAATTCATATTTTATTAGGATTGGGTCCATACTTTCTCATTGTTATTGCTTTATGTTATCTGTATGCGTGTAATTATAAGTTATTATTATTTTAACATATTATAATAATGGAATTTAGGTTTACATTATTCAGTGATTTAGTATATAAATAAATTTTAATTAATACATTTATAAGATTCAGGAATAGTAGTCAAAACCATTCACGAATCGCACCAACGAGCTTTGGCATAAAATTTAACCATTAAAAAACAAGACTTTTCAAAACTAATTACAGTAATAAGATTTGATTTTTTTAAATTAATTTAAATATATATATTTAAATTTAATCTTTTCTATATTATTGAAAGTATTTATGCCCTCAGTTATAGTTCATATTTTTACATAAATCTCATATTTAAGCCCAATTTAAAAATGTTAAAGTTGATGTGGACGGTAAGTTTTTAGTTAATAGAATTTTGTAATTAGGTTTGTGTAATTTTATTATTATATCTTGTTTTTTTTGGGTATGTAATAGTATATTTATTAGTTTTTATCAAGGGAGGTTTTTAGTAATTGATTTTTATGTTGATTATTATTAATTTAGCATTGACTGATGCAGGTTTAATTTTGAAAAACAAATATTTATCTTCTAATATTTAATTGTACCATAACTTTGAAAGCCTTATTGCAACCTTTGTGTCGTGTATAACTCTTTTTTCCATAATTTTTGGATGTATTGCAATATTTATGCCATGATTTTTAAATATTTGTGCAATGATTTTTCATTGTTAAGGTTCATAGAAAACTACTTAAAATTAAAATCCTTGAAACTAGCTCATACTCATGTAAATAACCTATTTATTTTCATAAAAAATGAATAGGAACAAGATGGAAATAGATATATTGAGTTACTGCTTACTATTTTTTATGTTTTCTTCAATGTTTTAACATGTAGGAGTAAAAGTGTAAATGTGAAAATTTAGTAGTGGTTACTAACCACCAAAAGTGTATGCAAGTCCTTATCCCTTAGTAGGCAATTAAAGGATAAAGGCTTTTCATATTTGAATATAAACAATTGTGTTTATTTGATATAATGTTTTCAAAGATATGAAAAATAATAATATTTTGTTCTTATATTAGTAGGCAATTAAAGGATGAAGGTTTTTATGTTTGAACATAAACAATTTTGTTTATTTATATAATGTTTTTAAAGATATAAAAAATAATAATATTTTGTTCATATATTTAAAACAACATGAAAAACAAAAAGAGCTTCCCCCAAACAAATAAATTCAACACATCTACTACATAGCTCATTGAGGTCCAACAATCATCGCCTAACAATTTTAGAATCTAAATGGTTTCCCTAATCATTTGGATGCAAATTTTGGCTTTGGTTTTGTCCTTTTGGATCCGAGTGTTAAATTGCAGTCATTGCTATTATCACTCCAAAACATCATATTCTTCATTGATAGTAAGTATTGAAATGAGTATGGCATTATGGGTTTTTGAGTTTATTCTGAAAAAAGTCTTATAAACATCTTGGATTCTTTCATTCATCCTGAAATATATGTACAAAGTGTTTTATAATGTTTCTTGTGTTGTTTTAATTTGTCAATATTTATGTGTATCACAACAAGTTTTTATATTTTCTATTCCTTCATATATGGTTTAGGGTTGTTTGAACAACAAGCAACATTTTATCACACTTTTGCTTTCTATAAGCATCTAGGTACTTTTTGAATTGTAGCCTTATGGTGTTTGTGACTTCAAGAGATCTGGAATACTGTAATGACTATGGATCTTGTAATTCTACCATGATCTACAAAAGAATTTTGATAGTCACTTAGGCTATGGAATAGATGTTTTAGCTAGCCTCGTAGAAGATAGAATAATTGAAGGTTTGATATTTCCTTTTATGCATATATCATAATGTGCTCCTATGGACTATATGAAGATAACTTTTATTAGAAGCCAAATACTTTTCATTTTATTGGGTTGTAATGTCTATGCAAAGAGCAATGATGTCATGAGTGAATTGGTACCCACAATTTTTGACTAATATATTTAAAAATAAATTTCTTAACTTTTTTAAACATTGAACACTACTATTAAATATCAGGTTCCAAGTTATTTGATGCTATGGTTATTTATAAGAATTTTCTCCATCTCTATATATTACATTCCAAAATAATTGGTGTGATGGATACTTGAACTTTTTACAAGAGTAAATATTGTTACAATATGATTACAATGAGTTTGAATCCTTATGTTTATGTGGAGCATATTAAAATTTGAATCTCTCTATTTACGCGGTGTAGAGTCAAATACAAATGAGTATGAATTTTTCATATGCACCGTTATTACATTTCACCTATCTCAGCATTATTTCAAACCCAATGCAGTATGTTTTTTGTAGAATAATACAAGACAAAATTGAAAGCCCTAGTTGAAACAACTTTTTTTAAAACAGAGAACTACCAAGGTGAATATTACTAGAACATGAAAGAAATTTATTTTGCATGAAAGCTCAAGTTGCATAGCCATGCCCACGGGGTTTTGGATTGATGGTGAATGGGTGTACTGTTAAGGCACTCCTTGCGATAGGTCACCAGTTCAAATCCCTTGTGGGTGCTTAGGTAGTATTATATAGAAAGAAAAAAAAGTTGCATAGCCATGAATTCAATCTAAGAAACCTTGGGAGATATATTTTCCTAAAGTAGACACAACAATTAGATTTAAGGGCAATTACCATCCAGTTGAAAAAACATGATCTGCAAAAATATTCACGAATCAAAATAAAACATAAATTAGTAAAAACTACGACTACTATTCATTTATGTATGGACATTTTAAAAATGCTACAATAGGGCAAGGGAAAAAATTTACCCTAAATACATTTTTTCCTATTTTAGTGCCCACAAGAACATTAACTTTTGCTTCACGACCTTCTTATCCAATTATGGGAAATAGTAGGGAAGATAGTGGTTCACATATTTTGTATATTTGTGGCATGGAGATGGATGTTGCTATTGATAAAAATGATCCTAGCTTGCTCCTCCTAAGACCAAGTTAACCAGATTATAATTTCTCATATTTATATTTACTTTCTCATATCCAAGCCCTCATGGTCATCCCTAATTCATATCATTCCTCTGCTGCCATGATTTTTGAATATTTTTGCAATGATTTTTCATTGTTAAGCTTCATAAGAAAACCATATAAAATTAAAATCCTTGAAAATAGCTCATACTCAGGTAAATAACCTATTTATCATTAGTTATCACCCACCATAATGCCTATCACTATTTATGTTTTCTTCAAAGCTTTAAAATGCAGGAGTAAAAGTATAAATGTGCAAACTTAGTAGTGGTTACTACCCACCAAAAACTTATACAATTCCTTATCCCTTAGTAGGCAGTTAACTTTTCCACTTGATATACAAATTTGTAATATTTCTAAAAAACATAACATCCACTTAAGTGGCAGGGACTAAGCTACCTTGCAATACTTGTTTTATTATAGTTACATAAGTTTTTTTTTTACATGGATGTAAAATTTATTGTAATTTGGTTATTAGTCAATAATAAAGATTGGGATTATTAATTAGGGGTGGTAAAAGAAAAGGAGAATCTTCACAATTCTATATGAATTTCAATTATTTTATATGCTTGGGATCTTACCAACTATCAAATAAATTGGCAGAACCATACACTCTCCTCTGTGATTTATCTCTAGCGAAGGAAGCAAATATTAGATTCCTTCTTTCCCTTTGGTTATTTGATGATAATCATCAAGCCAATGATCAAGAAATCCACTTCTAAGGAACAAAAATTGAAAGATATTCTCTTGAATCAAGCAAGAAGTCAACACTTGTTGGGCATTGGATAATCCAACATGTCCTGTGTGTTTCATGGCATGTGCTTAACCACCTCTCAAGGTTTCATTAACTTTTGTGATTTGTCTATTTACTAACACCTATGGGTTTTCGTGTAACGACAATCCTGACTCCAACTAGTCGTATCAGAGCCAAAGGTCTCAAGTTTGAATCACACCAGTCTCGCGCTAGGGGGAAAATTGTTGGGAATTGGATAATATAACTCTCCTCGGGTGTTTCATGGCATGATCTTAACTACCTCTAGAGGTTTTGTTAACTCTAACGATGTGTCTATTTACTAACACCTACAGGTTTTGGTGTAATGATAATCGTGACTCCAAAAATTTCCTTCATAAAAGTCTCTTACTACCACTTCGAGTGAGATAATCCATATTAGCCTTGGAATCATGGTAAAATATGGGGATCATGACTTCATGATTATTCCATATATAACTTGGATTAGTGGGTTTTATTTTGCATTGATTTTTTGCATGACGAAACTCTTAAAAATGCAAGTATAAATCATTGGGATGGGTGACAAGAGAACACATATTATCCCTTCAAGCATGCAAAATGTTTCATGGCTTATGGTAATTCAATGCACATTAGTTGTGTGGTACATGCATTATGAGATAATGGTAGGTCAAGGTATGGAGTTTGGTACATTTCCGATTGGTTCAATTGTATGCCTAGCCATTTGTTGAGCATTTTTGCATGCCTTGGGTGGTTTGTTGGTATTTTCTTTCTTTGTATTTTTTTTCATTCATTAATTAGACATCCTTTAGAATAGGGTTTCTGAGTCTCAAAGTCCCCCCTATTGTGTTTTTTCAGCTTGTTCTTGTAGTGGATTTTCATGTTATTCCTTCTTCGCTAGCAATCTCCTTATGAATGTTCTCTATGGGACATAGGTGTTCTTTGATTATAGGAAATTTTGTGTTGGTTAAGGTGTCACATTTGAGGAATTCTACAAGAAAATGGTGGTGGAGCTAGGATTTTTTTCCTTTGGAATTTAGCATTTTTCATTAAAGGTGTGATATTCAAATGTTGGGCTTGTTTAGGTTTTGGTAGTTTGCTTATATTTTTAACATATGACTTAGGCTATTAGAGAATTCATAGTTATAAAGTGGTAGTTGTTAAGGAGTGGAGTTTTAGAGGTGTTTGAGAGCATCATCTAGTATATACTTCATGCTTCAAAACTAGTTGTAGTATTGGAAATTTTATATTGTCCTCAATTTCTCAAGAAGGGAATTTGTCTTTCAAGAAAAGTGGTTTCCTTGTGAACATTATTTAGAAATATATATTCTTAATAACTCTATCAATGTCCGTATTTATCTAAATATAAATTTTGGTGTTATGTTTTCTTTCCACACCACCTATATTGTGTATGTTGGCCAAAATAGAGAATAAAGATGTGCAAGATTTATGAGATGTCATGTAGACCTAATTCAATCCAACAAAAACAACCTAATTTACATGTCTATAAAATTTACAGAGAAAAAGTATTCATGCATAAATCAACATGCCAACATTATGAGAATTTTAGTGCATTAGAAGAAATGGATCCATCTCCTCAAAGCATAGTTCACATGATTTACACCTCGTAATTAATTGTTATAAGGAATCCTTATCAATGGACTCAAACACTAGGCAAACCAAGAATTCAATCCAGATCAAGTTCAAGGAAGTGAAAATGCGTTAGTGGAGAGACTCAATTGAGAAAGAGAGACAAAGCTCCACCTCGAACCAATGAGGGGCGAGAAGAAGAGGGTAGTGTACAAGCTTATTTTTAATCTTATTTATTTTATTAATATGTCTTTAAGGATTTTTTGTAAAAAAAACTACTTGTAGCCCAACTTGGAATATCTATTTTGTAATATGTTGGAAGTTTTTTCTAGTAACCTTGAATAAATGTTCAATTCTTCAAAAGATACTAAGAAATAACATCATGTAAGTAACTGCAAGACAACTATACCCCTTTTCATTAACATAAATTCTCTTTTTATTTAAAGAAATCATTTAAAGAAAAAGGATAATGATTATTGGTTACGATCTATGAATGAAAGTTGATTTATTATCATTATTCGAAGAAATTCACACCATTTGAAATGGAAAAGTTGTAGTTTATAATGAGACGAGATTCCATTCCTACTAAATTTATTTATATCTTAAATATTTGACTTATTTTCTTACATTGAAAAAACAAACTCTTAATTAAAAATAAAATTAGAGTATATATTAAATCACAAAACAATTTCAACTTAAGAAATATTTGCAAAATAATCATGATCCAATATATAAGATGAAATACTATTAATTTTAGGGCTGTAATGTACTTTGTTGTAGATAATTATGTTTTTAAACATTTTCAACAATTTTCACATTACGTTCACCCCATATCATCATAAGAAATTATATAGAGAAAACATTAACAATAACAATACAATGGAACATTAAGGAACATTAGAAGAAAAGCATACACAATAGATACAACAAGATTTTAGTTAGAGACCAAGGAAAAACCCTGCAAGGGGGGAAACCCATAATCAATTTTTCTTCTCCTTAGATGTTCATCAAATGTTCATCTAAGATACAAAGTACAATTATAATGAGACACATGCATTTAAACATCAATCACATTAGGCCTCCTAGGGCCATCTCAGGATCATATAAGATCCTCATATTATGGTAGCAGACACACCTATCAAGGAGGTAGTTACGATCCCTCCACAAGACCTTTGATAGGTCTCCTAAACCATAAGGGTTTCCTCCATATCATTGTCACAAGTAGCATATATCCTCGTATAAAATAGCATACATGTAACTACCATAGGACCATATGTCATTTTTATCATATCATTGTCATACATCACTATCGTAAGTGCAAGTTTCACTACCATAAATCACTTTCATAATCACCAATTTTATTTCCAAACATCATTTTCATAAGCACAAGTATCACACTATACATCATTATCCATACACAAAAGATGAGGGCACATAAACTCTTATCATAGAGATGCTCAAGTAGGGCTCTTCTAAGCATCTTTCAATAAACCTCCATACTTATACATAAGTTTCTATCAACTTTGTCCAAATTTTACCTTATCAACCTAGAAAAAACATCAATCAAACAACATATCTTTGGATTTCAACCTTTGTCCTTAATACTCCATGACCTGTGCATCACCTAGACTGATATTTTGGCCTAGGTTACAAACAAATGCATCTAGGCTTTCCTCAATGAAGTAGTAGACCTAAAAACTAGTGTAAATTCCAATTCTTCCAATTGAAACTTCAATTTTGTCCTTTGAGGATACTTAGCCTCATTCCAACTATAATCCTAGCTTTTTTTCCTTCCAAAATTGTCCTTTTAGCCCTCCCAAATAGATGCTACAAGGGATTGACCCTACCACCAAAAGGCACAGGAAAAACTTAGCCTATTGTACAAATATTTACACCAACCAACCATGTATAAAATTGCCTTCAAACACAACCAGTAAACTTCCCTAACTTGTCCTTGTCAATAAACTAAAAACATGAGAAATAGTTCACAGAGAAAGTCGTGTGGATGAATGAGATAGGCCACATCGATGGATAGAGAGTAGCCCACATATAATTGGACAACCTTACCATAGAGATACCAAACAAGGATACCATATGAGTTTCCACATGGATACCATACGATTTTCCACAAAAATACCAAATGAGAAGCCACAAAAATAGGATATTCGTGATCCAAAATACCTTAGATAGTGTGAGCTTCATTGCCACCAAAATCGCATATGAAGATGGGTTGTTGTTATTTTAAATGAGCTACAAGGCTTGTTTATTTATATTAGATGGTGGAGGAGCCAAGGCATGTCTTATGTGCCAATGTGACCCTTCATTTAGTGAGGCCAACTTGAGGAAAAGTCCCTTTTATTGTGATCTTGATATTTTTACCAAATTCCTTGATGATTGCTAGCCAAAATAAATTTGTCACATCAAATAATAATGAGAGGAGTTACGAAAAATTCAATAATAATATTTCTTTTATCCATTTTTGAATTCTATTTTGGGGCTAGTTGGCTTCTCCTTTGGGTAATCCGATTTCTCTTAGGGAAATTCATCTTGAAGTTGCCCCAAATTTCAACACTCCCTCTCAGCTAGGGAGGAATTTCCAAATGCACTATAAGTCTCATCTCAGATGTACATGTCTCAACATAAGATAAACTCATCTCCTCTCATCTCATCTCATAGAAGAAGAATAATACACAACCAATGATAGGGGAAATTGATTTACTGCAACTAGGTCTATGACAGTCTTAAATGACCTTGGTAAAGATCATACACACCCTACAGGCCTCTAGGTCAAGCTACATGACCTCATCTTCGCTGGACAATAATCACTCGATCCATAGAAGAAGAAGAATGATCCACACTACAATAGGGGAGATCGATTTACCACAACCAAGTCCATGGCAATCATAAATGACCTTAGTAAAGATCATCCAAACCCTATGTCCATTGACTGAACCTCACGCAACTTGATCCTTGATAATCAATGGATAGAACACCTGCATCCAATACTTAAGGGGATCAATTTACCTTAACCATGTCCATGGAAGGCATGTCCTACCTTGGTAAATATAACACACACCTAAGTCTCCTCTCCCATGTGGCCAAAATGGGAGGCTATCCTAACAATCTTAACCGATTCCACGACCCTTTTACAAGGGTGACTTGTGGGTAGGATGCAAGTTGGGGTATGCACTCAACTAAATCCATGGCTTTAAGGAATACCCTCATCCAAGAGCCTCGTTACACATCCCTCTTCATCTAGTCCATGACTAGTCATAAAAATAGGGGATATCATATGCTTAATGTTCTCAATCAACAATATTCCCTCTCACGGAAGAATAATTCTCCTACACTCCTAGCTTCTCTCTGAAGAAACTTCAATGACTTGGTGAGAATGTCTACAACTAGGTCATATGTTCAAGCCTCACTACTTAAGTTCTGCAACACGTCACTATTGGAGCCTCACTTCTCCCTCTACGTTAAAGCCCCATTGATACCTTTGTGTTGGAGTATCAATGCTCCTTTAATGGCACCATGTCTGACAATCCTATGGATAGTTTTTGAAGCCACATTGCTTGTAATTCAGACACACAAGCTATAATATGATCGATCGTTGCTGGATTGAGTGCGATGGAAGTATGTTATTTTCTAATCCAGGAAATCAAAGCAAGACCCAAACTAAAGCAACACCTCAATGTGTCATTCATGTTTACAACACCTTTGGTTCATGTGGCATTGACATATCCCACTATTCATAACAGTATCTCAATCCATGACTAGTTGTATCTTGTAGGTGTCTCAATATGAGGTTTACGACATCCCAATAGAAATTTCCGTGTTCTATCTAGATCAAAGTACCTTCTACAAAGAAAAGAGGCATTTGGATTCCTTCTTATCATGGGATCCAAAAAATTTGAATCTAAATAGGAGTCCCTCAACTGCTTTAGTGTTATCCATCATGCCAAGTCACTGATAGCATACTTCCCTTGATAGGGAAGTCCTCATCATCTCTCTGTTACATTTCAAAAATTAAGAAGTGGCTCACCTTGGGCTCAGAGGTCAAATCTCTTTGATGAGATGATCTGGTCTTGTTAGAAATAAGTTATTAGCATATAAAACGAAATATCAAAGTCGTACCTTCAACCTTGAGGAGAGGTTAGTGTCTGCATCATATGTCAATCAATCCTAGCATACCAAGCCCAGGGGACTTGATTGAGCCCATATGGGGCTTTCTTCAATATTTGATAATAGTGCATCTTTTTCATTTAGAATTGTCTTTTCATGAAGGACATATTTATCTCAGAGACTTCTTGCCTTAGAGTATCTCATTTGACTGTTGCATCCAAACTAATAATATACTCCCTCTCAATAGGAAGCCTCTTCAGTCATAGTCATTAACCTAGGATACTTCCATCCTTTCATTGAGGTATGAGTTCTTGTTAATTTTCAAGCATCATTCTAATCATGGGTGGCTCTACATCCTCCTCAATATCGATATTGAGGAATGGGTCCTTATATCCATCTGATGTACCTATTGACCCCAAAATAAGAGCAAGAGCAATAATAACAAAGTAAATAAACATAATCAAAGTGTAGCTAATGATGAAGTAAGACTTTGCATAGTCTAATCTTCCTGTCAGGAGAATCCTCTACATGTAGCCATTATCTATTGCAAGCTTCATCCATAAGGCACTATTGCATTTCTTCTCTAGATATGAAAGTGGCTTGTTCATTCTTCTAGACCAGCTCCTCCTGGATCTAACTCTTCTTGCATTACTTTTGAATTTTGATAGCCCTCAAGCTAGATATGATTTCCTTGATCACACCCTCATCCAAAAATCCCGAGATAGAAGAATTGATTAGCCAATTACTCATGCAGGGAAGAATAAATAGTAGTCTAAGAAGATAAATAAATTAAACAAGAATAGTGTCACAAAGAAATAATATGAGTCTTGAAAGTAATTATTTAATGAGGATTTTAGGAACTCCCTCTTGATTTTGCATCCTTCCTAGCCATGAGGCACCATTTTCTATCAAACATATGTCAATGTCATATGCAAAAGAAGAAATCCTTCCCCTTTAGCATCACTTGTATTCTCATTTCCAGATCTTTAATCTCCTTCTTGGGAAGAAAATCCCAACTATAAATGTACAATATGACCATTGAATGTACATCATACCATCTCCTATTATGTAGGAGACGAGTCCATCTAAGGTTACTCTAAAATCTGTCATAGGTACTTGAATAACTCAATAGCTTCTCATTGATCATATCATATCTTGAAAATTTTGAATCACACTAGGGTTCCAATGCTATAGAACCCATGGCCAGGGCCACTCCTAGGGTTTCTCCCAAACCCAAACCTTTATTTGTAAGAACAATGGCTCCCTCAGGTCTCCTCCAAACCATAGAATTATTTTAGGTCACCAACATCTTCATCTTTCTCACTTTTCTTGATCAAGAAATCCATAATAGGTGCCTACATAGGGGCGATTGCAATGTATTTTCTTCATCCCATCTTTGATACCATTTTAATTTTAGGGATAAATAGTTCTCTACTATAGATAATTTCATTTTTAAACTTAAAAAAATTTCACATTATGTTCACCCCATATCATCACAAGTAATTATATAGAGAGAACATTAACATTAACAATGCAACAAAACAGTAAGGAACATTAGAAGAAAAACATACACAATAGAGACAACAAGGAGTTTTGGTCAAAGACCAGGGAAAAACCCCACAAGGGGGAAAGCGTGGAATCGATTCTTCTTCTTCCTAGATATTCATCAAATGTTCAACTGAGATACAAACTAAAATTATAATGAGACACGTTCCTTTCAACATCAATCACATTAGGCCTCCTAGGGCCATCCCAAGATCATACAAGATCCTCATAAGATGGCAACAGGCACACGTATCGAGGGGGAATTCACAAGCCCTCCACAAGATCTCTTATAGGTCTCCTAGACCATAAGGGTTCCTCCATACACTGTCATGTATCATTTCCATATATCACTGTCATAAGCACAAGTGTCGCTATCATACATCACTGACACAATCACCATTGTTACTACCATACATCACTATCATAAGCAGAAGTATCACATTATTTGTCATTGTCCATACACAGAAGATTAGGGCACATAAAACCTTATCATAGAGATGCTAAAGTAGGGATCTTCCAAGCATCTTTCAATAGCCATCCATACCTATACATAAGATGATATCAACTCTATCCAAATTGTACCTTATCAATGTAGAAAAAACGTCAATCAAATAAAATACCTTTGGATGTCAACTTCTGTCCAAAATAATCCACGACATGTGCATCACCTAGACTGATATTTCAGCCTAGATTACAAACCTCTGCATCTAGGGTTTCCTCAGTGAAGTATAAAACCTCAAACCCAACGTAACTCCCACTTATGCCCACTAAAACTTCCATGTTGTCTTTTGAGGATACTCAACCTCATCCTAGCTACAATCCTATCTTTCTACCTTCCAAAATTGGCCTTTTGGCCCTACCAAATAGATTCTATAGGGGCTCAACCCTACCACCAAAAGGCACAGGAAAAACTCAGACTATTGTACAAATATTTACACTAACCAACTGTGCATAGAATGGCCTTCAAACACACCCAACAAACTACCTTAACTTGACCTTGTCAATACACGGAAAAGATGAGCTTGGTTAAGACGTCATCAATATTAGCATCCATGAAACATTGTTTTTTTGAATGGTACTTTTCAACATCTAATATTTCAACCATTTTTGTACGTAATTATTCTTCAAATGTGTATTATGATTTGTTTGTTAAGTAATATGTACGTTAGATTGGTTTTGCTAAAAAATGGGAGAGTGTTCAACTCTTTGTTGTTTTATCGAGGATATGTGTTTGATAATGTTTACTAGCATATAAGAATTATTGCAGTTTGATATTGTCTACGTGATTTGGAATAGTGGAAAAAGGGACACAACTTTGTAATTGACTAGCTCCTATTTTGCACTTCTTTGTATTTTCAAAATATCACTGCAAAAAAAAAGATGTGACATTAATCATTATTTGTTAAGATATGAACTTCACATAGAAAGTATGTACTAGCTACTAATAATTGACATTTCTATAAAATAGGAAGTACCAAAGGAACATTGTATTGTTTTGATTAGTAAAACATACTACACATAAATTTTTGGCATAAAATACATACTATTTTCATTATATATGTGATTTTAGAATTCCTTTATGTAAATTTCCACTTTACGATTTACCATATAATAAAATTAATCACATCACTTCTACATACTTCGTCTTGATGCATTGCATATACATACTTTAGTTGTATGTATGATGAGTCAATTATCATTAATATGTTGACATACTTACAATGACAATATATGACAATCATAGTGGTTTTAAAGGTAGCATTATTTGCATTGTTAATGGTAGCATTTATAGTTGTGCAGCTACCAATACATATAAGGCACGATGGGCTTGAGTACAAGGACAAAGTAACAGTGGATTCAATGCTAGTGGAGGTTTCTATTTATTAACTTTGTGCAATAGCAACAATTAAAGGTAGCCAATGTGGATTTGTGTCATAGTGTTTGTTAGGCATTGAAGGAATTATTTACAATGATATAGATAACAAATAATGTTCTACCTACATATGACTAAAGAAGATGCAACTAAAACATTACTGTAACGTCGTTGAATTGCCTATGCACCCTACTAAATGGTATAATTCAATCAAAAGATATTTCACCAAACCAATTGACAATGTAATAGTTTCAATTTTTATAGTTATTCATCTTGGATTAAAGATTGCAAGTAGAGATATAGAGGATAAATTATTATGGAATCTAGAGGTCCATGTAATATCTATTGATTTTAGCATTATAATTTGTAAAAGTTCTCTCTTACATTAGGTTTGGTGAATCAACAAATTTATCATTCAAATCACACAAATAAATGTATTGCATGTTGACGTTTGACACTCATTAAGTGTTCTATGGATATGAACAAATATATTTTACACAACAATGCTAAGAATTGCACCAATTTATGTTGCATCTAATCCACCTGCTACGACATTTTCATTTAAAGTATTCATCACTTGTTTCTTCTCTTTTTATCTCCACAATCTAGTCTGTGATTATCAACCTCTTCTCCTTCCAAGAGTTTTTGTAGTGATTTTGAGGGTTTCACAATAGCGCACTCCATGGCTCCAAATTATCCATAATTGCGTAATATTTCTTTTTAATAGATTCCACTCAAACTAGCAGATGAGACCTAACTTCATTACACCAGCAAGAAAAATAACAATTTTACTATCTAAAGAATTCACCTCTCTAAAGGATTTTGAGTATCAATTACAAAACTAATACCATAAATAGAACTATAAAAATTAGCCCCATCAACTAAAAATGTTCAAATTTCGACAAACTAAACTTTTTATTTCCTATTGTATCCTCTCTCAATTGACCAAAAAGTGAAAATGGGCTCGCGTAGTTTACTCCTAACTTACATTTCTTCAAACTCACACATAGTTATGATCATTTTTGTGCTCGTAGATGAAAGTGCTCACTATAAGCTCTGTGTGCTCTAGACTCTCTTTGAACCTCCAAAAAGCAATGATATATTTGACTGGAAAAAGGGCACAACATGTGTTATTATTGTGGAGAAATAACATATATGTGGCAACAATTGTAGTAGCAAAGTAATTGTACATTATTATCAAACCTACAATTTAGCATCTACACAACTAGAGAAATTTGATCTATTTCGGCACCTAGAAAATCTTGAAGATATATATATATATATAGATATATATATTTATATTTATATTATTGGGAAACCATTGGAATTTAGATAAAGCGATGGGATGTTACAAGATACATCAATGTTTTCAATAATTGTGTATCTCCTACAATATTACCAACAACAAAACTTGGTAATTGTTAAATGTTATCCCATGAAATAAATGTTTCATTCAATTCATTCAAATATCAACCCTCTAGATTAATTGAACTATAGAGATGGTAGAAAAAAATGATTATACTTAATATTATAGTTAGTTTAGTACCGCTACTATTAGTTAAGGTCAATGTTGAGCTAAACGGCATCTATTGCATCTCTAAATTGGCTACAGTTTATCTAGAGTGTAACACCCCTACAGCTTTGCTTTTTAAGAATTTACTATTTTTAGGCACTAAACTATTATTGGATCTAATGGAAAGGGAAACCATAATGAAACTGATGTGATGATGTAATTATTTTTTTATTATTTGATTTGATAAATAAATTGCTAGGAAATATTCAGGAAATAGCACTAGAATTTACAAGACTTTTTGTCAGCTTAGAAACTTTTGTTGGTGTCAAGTCCACATGATGAACCTTCCCAAAAAGTCTCCTAAAAATCCTTAGGAGAAAATAATTAAAAATATTAAGATAATGGGAGAGAAATATTATGTTAATCACTTAGTTGGAGAGAAATACTAAGTGGGTTGGAATAAAGCACAACGGGAGAGAAAGGTGTGGAATAAAAAAAAAATCAGAAAAAAACTAAAACAAAAAGGTCTAGGAAAAAGGTTGGCAGACCTTAAAGAAGGACACTGCTAAAAAAAATTTCGTTGGGAAGAATCTATAAAAAAAACCACTTAGGAATCAAAGAGGGAGTTTCATTCATGATGGAAAAAAGGTGTTAGCTCAGGGACAACTACTAGGGATAGTTCCTTGTTGGGTGGGATGTGCTTAGTTCCTGAAGATTCACCAAGTTGTAATGGTTAGATAAAATTTTGTTTAAACCCTATTGGTTTTGTTTTTTGTTATGTGGAAAGAATAGAGATAGAATTGATCAGGACCTCAAAATTATGCTCAAAAATTGAAGTCATCATAATGGTGTGGAAACTGAACAGTTGCATATTGCTCATCATCCTGAATCTAGCACAAGTCATTTCATGTGAAATAAACACCATATGCTCCCAGAAACATGTTATGTTCACTTTGCGAAACAAGCAAATTTTCAAGAAAATGGATAGCCCAGTCAGCAATACGTACTACTAACATGGCACTGACTGGGTAGGTTTTATCGTAGTTGACTGGTCAAGGTTCTCTTAGTGATTCAAATCATGCCTAGCGGAACCTTTTTATTGGTTACAAATGGTGTGCTTTTATTGGTTGGAACAGTGGCCAACCACGGGATGACACATGGCCCAACCAGAGGCCGCCACATGGTAGCCCGAGAGGTCACTAAAAGTTGGTTCAATGACCGAGCCAAAGGGCATAGGACTCAAAACAAGCACCTCCCAACACACAATGCAAAGCCTTACCACACCACCTACCCGTTGGTTCTTAACCATAATGGGAGCCACATTTATTTAATGTTCATATGGTATATGTTTGGGGGATGGGGACTGTGGTTAACCCTTGACCTCGGTCCATAGACCATGGTTAGGCGATAACCACAACCCCCAAATAAATTTTCTTCGTAAACCAAAACTGTGACTGCCCCATGTGAACAAGTATGACAGAGGTCGAGTGTGGAGCCCGGCTGGCGGGGGCTGGCTGTTGGCCTTAGCCCCCAGGCACGTGGCCCCCCCATGTGGCCTAAATTTTTGGAAGTTAAGCGTTAGAGAAATTTTTAATGTTCCAACAATTTCGCTTGGTTTTCGGAGAAAATGGTGCTCTGTTAGAGAACTTGTCAAGTGAAATCGTGGGTGATGCCAGATCTTGTGCGATTTGTAGAGAGAATAGTGGAGAAACTAGGAGAGGTTGAATTGAAGTAGGATAATCATTTATTAAATTAGGGGAATATTATATGTTTTTAAATAAAGGAAAGTTTAACGAAAACTTTCCATTTAATCTCTATGTGTTATAAATATATTAAAAAAAAAAGAAAGACTAAATTAACTTATATGAGCGAAATAGAAAATCCATACTTTTGGTACTAAAGGGTAAATGTTATAGTACAACAATGTAAAGGGATATTATGAGGAAGCTCAACCAGACCTGAAATCACATTGTATTAAGGAAAGTATATGCAAGAAACCTAAACATACATGTCACAATATATGTGATGTGCACAAAAATAATTGTGGTCATGTAGATTATAGGCACTACTTTACATAAAACCTAAGACAATGATATCCTTCCACTATAATCATGGCCTTAGGCTGAGATATTTGAAGGAAGAAATAGTGAGACATTGTTGATTCAAACCTTGGTACAATTGAAACTTAATGGAAAAATAGAATTTCGACAAACTACTGTAAAGGCTTCTGCTAACCCTACACTAGTACAAAATGACTAATTAATTACTAAAAAAACAACTAAAATTTGCATATAAATGACCATTTTTCAGTCAGTGACCAATAGTAGCTAATTTACAGTATCTTATAAAGTGACCAACATCTAGTCATTTTTAGCTTAGCCATTAATTAGTTTCCCTAATTTTACTATCTAGTAGTATATTTAGTCATTAATTTTTTATTTGGTTTAGTCGTTAATTGTCGTAATTAATGACCAAATATACAACAAAATATATTACTATATGAGTCCTTGAGAAAACCAATTAATGACCAAAATGTTGGTCGTGTTATAAGATACTGTAAATTAGCTACTAATAGTCATATATATGCAAAATTTAGTCATCATTTTAATGAAAAAATTATCATTTGCAGTAGTCATTTATCTTTTTTCAGTATTTTCATATTCATTATATAAACAACTGATTTAGTAGTTTCTATTCGTTTCATTTAATTTCATTCATAATTATTATAAATGACTAATTTAGTCATATATTCATTTTATTCATGTTCATCATTATTTAATATAAACTACTAATTTAGTAGTTTTAGATTGATTTTATGTGTTCATTATTAATCAACATAAATTAATTAGTATGATTTTGCGTTTAATTTTTTTTTAAATGCCATACAATGTGCATGTTTATCTAATATGATAATGCAAAGTTACATATGTTAATTACAAGGCTAAATAATATCAAGTGCAAATAAAAATAATTTGAACCATATAAATTTTATTATATACAATGTCAAGTATCACAATATGAGTTTCCAACTTAATATCGATTGGATTACAATTTGCACATGAAATATTGTTTCATCATTTCAAAACATTATCATTGTGTTGCCAAAGCATTGCAAGTGAATTCACGAACTCTGAGGCCTTGAGCATCAGTCTCTATGAGTGTGTCTTATGCAAGATATTGGCTCTATGTGTATCACTAGACATATTCTCTTCTCTCTCTCATTTTGCATTTGTCGCTCCATTGTTATTGTTCTCCTCTTTCTTCAATTGCTGCTTCTTACCATCAATATTGAGTTCCTATCCTAAAAATGAAAGAAGATACATGCAAAGTATAAGACATGAAAGACGATGAATACTTGAATATCAAATAAAGTAGACTATAAAATATTTATACGACATATACCTCAACATTCAATAGTGGCCACTATGTGGCTAGATGACATGTATAAAGAAAGAAAATAAAACATCACCATAGAAAATAACACCTTAGGAACTTAGTATTCAACCTTCAACAAAACCTTAGGCAAAATCATACCAACTAAGTTACATGTTAAAAATATTAGGAAATTGATAACTTGTGAAAACAAATGGAGCAAAAAAAAGATCAGTGTAAAAAATATCCTTATTGCTTGTTCTAAAAGAGTCATGTACCTTAAATTTAGATATTATTTTCCCCACATTAAAAGTTCCTCGCTATTATGACCTATGTTTTTAGGATCATGAGATTGATCCAACATCATATTGGATTGTGGAGACAAAATGATTCAACTTTCCAAAATGATTACCTCACTTGGTTGAATAAAGGTGTTAGCTGTGAGTAGTGTCAAAACCTTAGGGAATCAGAAAACTAAGGCCTAAGAAAATATATTACCACTTGTCCACTCAAAGAAAAAATTTCAACTCCACGATGGCCTCTGGGAGTTCATTTCCTTGGATGGATATCACACTCTGAGAGATGACTGTCTAATAGAATGAGAAGTGTACATATATTGTCACGATCCCCCTCACAGTCAAACCCTATAGTTGTGTCCTATAATATTAATCATATTATTAATTATAAATTATGACTATCATATTATTATTAGTTTGAACAATTAGTCTAAAATTATGTTTTTATTATTTTTGTATACATGAAAATATTCAAAAAAAAAAAAGGTATTTTTTGTGACTAGTTAATTTCAAGTGAATCTAAATACATAAGAAATTATGGTCCCTCAGTGTTTATCTAATGGTTATCTGCTCATTGTACCAATTGCTCCCATGTCCTCTACTGCTTTTGGTGAATTCCTCTTTGATGATGTCCAATCCCAATGCAATGGACATTTATCCTCGATGTTTTTCTGAGACAAATGGAAGCTCCACAAGTAACAACCAAAACGTAGCCTCAAATATATTATTGTGAGCCAAAATGCAGTAATTATATAAGCCAAGAAACATTGCACGTTAATCATCTTCCCTTTAATAATGATTAATAATTTCTTTGCATGATCATGTAATACTAAAGTGTCACGTAGGCACATTTAAAGTTAGTCATCCCTCAATATCACCTTTGAGAGTTCTTAATAGTTAATACTTCCTATTACACACACAGTAGATCACCAAATTCAAGGATAACAATATAAACACAACAAAAATGAAATTAAAAAAATTGTTAGGAAGTCAAATACGACTAATCTTGAGTCAAGAAAATACCAAGCCCTTCACATTAGCAAGGCATTCTTAGGCAGTAAAACAAAAAATCCTTCCATTGTATCATTTTTGACTTTTATTTAATTTCTTTAATTGAGAACATAACTATCAGAAAAATATTCATTGAAAAAGGTCTCAAAATCCTAACAAATGCTCAAGTGATTGTCGTACCAATTAAACAGAAAGGAAATCATTCGATATTCTTTTAAATTGAGGAATATATTGAATATTATGAAGCTTTCTCATCCCTTTCCCCTAATCAAATTGTAATCCATGGGTTCCAATAAAGTAATCAAATTCCCTCCAAGATAGTTAAGAGATCATGATGCAGGAGCATCTAGTTGAAGGGGATCATCATGACAGAGGGTCATTTGGTCTCTGAGAGGATAGAGGAGAAAATTTCAAATGAACATTTTAATTTCCTTTTTTTTTTTTTCTTAGTGAAGTAGCATTTAGGAAGATTAAGGTTGAGTTAACGAACTGTTGTAGTTAACTGTTTTTCATTTATTAAGTTATCTTTTACAAATCACAGCATAGGAAAAATAAACAGTTTTAGAAACTGGAAAAAAAAATATCAAATGTAACTAACAACAGTTACGAGAAACTGTTTTCCAAATTCATTCAAAGGCAAACAGAATGCATTGTAACAGGTTCGATTTTTTGGAAGAGAAAAATAATAGAAATCTCTGAGCACACAAAAGTTTACATTTGACATCCCAAGCAGTCCATTTGCAGTCTTTCATTTTGAGTTGCCTAACACAGTAAAACAAAGTCCTTTTATTTCTATTCTACAGAGCATATGTATTTTCCTATTTGTATTAACTTAATAGGCTGATGGATAGAAAGACTTTGTAAGTGCCAAAACTGGAGAGTCTATAGGAACCTGGACAGATAGTTCCAGAAAAACTAAAGTAAATGAGCGAAAGGAAGTTTCGATAACGCACAAGTTCCAAACAACAAAGATAGAGCAAATCAACACAGGTATTTCCTGAGAACGGAACCCTTTCGATTTATTCATAAAAATAAATAATACAATCTCTGTCAAATATAAATTACAATCCATACAAAATTTAACGTCGTTCAGGTTCAACAAGTCCACTATAGACAATGGGTTTAAAAACCCTCATATGTAAATCGTACGATCACAACCAAGAAACTGTGACAATGCAAGCCTGAGGCCTACAACTAAATTACACCAGAAGTAAAGATAGAGGACTCTATGCCTAAATCTAACCAGCCCATGACTTAAGCTAATGACACCAGAAGAAAGAAAATAAACAAAGTTAATAAGGAGCGACCCTACCGGGTCTTGCCAACACACGATAAAGTGGGAACCAGGGTCTCCAGAACAAAGCCACCTGCAACCATTCACCAGAACAGAGTGTAAGCATCGTGTGGAGAACAAGAAAGAACCGAAGGAACAAAATACCAAAGAGCTTAGGGTTTGGAGCTTACCAGTGAAGAAATAGGGTTTCGAGGTCACGGTCACGTAAGGGTTTCTCTACTCATAAAGGAGCAATCGAATTAGTTAACAGAGTAAAAAGTAGGAGTTGATGATAGCAAGGGACCACAACCTCTCAATGCAACAGAGCAGCATAACCAATGAACTTCGAGAGCAACTGAATGAAAGAGATCGAGGAAAAGAATAATCATTAATAGATAGGCAAAAGAACCAGCTGAGACTGTATACAGAGAAACCAAAAGCTTCCATGATAAGCATGTTTTCTATAGACTGACAGAGCTTATCAAGTGTTGAGACAGAAGAACAAAAATAGAATAGAACAGCGTATACTTAGCAACCGATGGAGCCAAGCAAATATCAAGGCCAAGGCCAAACAAAAAACAACAATAGTGGCACATTCACATATTGAAACCGCACCAGAGAACAAACAGCAAAACCCTCGAGCCACTACAAAACAATGCACAAATGAGCGGGTGAATAGGCTTTGTGAAACATTAACCAAGGTGGGAGTGTGTTTACTGAAGAAGGGACACATGTCCAACATCCAACGATGCTGGTATGAGTAATAAAGACCGGGATAAAAATATCTCTGCAAATCATTGTAATCACCCACTGATTAAACTAATCATGAAATTAATCACCGTAGAAATCATTACATTAATGTACACCCGTTTTATAAAGTTTGTTGAGAGTAAAGAGGGGGTTGGACCCATCAAGTGGTATTAGAGAAAGTTATTGAAAGTGCCAGGATAGACATGGAAGTTGGAAGATTAGGATTTAGGAGAGGTGTGCACAGAGTAGCAGATGAAGGACTAAGAGAACAAATAAGGATCCTTACTACCCGTTTGGAGGTAGTTGAAGTAGGAAGGAGAAGGGATCCAAAGGTAGGAGATGACAGCAAAGAAGAAGCCATAGTTACAACATATGGATCGAATGAAGAAGGGCCAGAGATGAGATTGTTGAGGTCGGTCCTATTGGCTAGTAGCAAGCCTAAACCAAAGATCCCAGATTACGATGGCAGCTTGTCCACAGAAGTTCTGTTGGACTGGATCAGCAAATTGGACAATTATTTTGAATGTGAAGAGGTCAATGAGGACCGAAGAGTTAAGTTCACTACAACAAAGCTAAAAGGACACGCAACCCTGTGGTGGGTCAGTGTCCAAGCGGAAAGAAGAAGGATGAACAATTTTCCAATAAAGAAATGGCCAAGGATGGTGGCCAAGTTGAAAGGCAGATTTCTGCCCAAGGATTACCAGATTACACTGCATCAAAAAGTGCAGAATTTGAGGCAAAAAGGGATGACAGTGAGAGAGTATACGGAAGAATTCTACCAGTTAAATTTAAGAGCTGGTTACACAGAGGACACCACGGAGAAAATAGCAAGGTGTGTAAATGGTTTGAGACTGGAAATATTAGATGAAATCAACATTCTTTCCCCAAAAAATATAGAGGAAGCCTACCAGAGTACTGTGAAGGCAGAGAAAAAGATCACCAAAAAACAAAATGCTAGGAGAGGACGGGGAACCAAGAGAGGACAAGGACAGTCCTATGGCAGAGGAAAAACTGCCAGTAATAGTGAAGAGGGAAGCAGCTCCAAGGCTTCAAGAATAGCAGAAAAAGGAGACAACACTAGAGTTGGCATGCCATATCAGCGAGGAAGAGGGAATGGTCAAGGTGGAGGAGCTAACTATCAGTGCTACAGGTGCCACAAATGGGGGCATAGATCTTTTGAATGTCTTGAAGAAGAACAAGTTGGCCAAACAGGAACGTTTTTTGCACAGCCTGAGGAAGCAGAGGCATCGCCACAAGAAGTAGAAAATGTGCCAGAAATAGGGGAAGCCTTTGTTTTGAATAAAGTGTTGTTGAAACCAGGCAAAGAAACAGCTAAACAAACTCAAAGCAAAGCATTATTCCATACAGTTTGCAAGTCGCATGGAAAATGCTGCAAGTTGATCATCGACAGTGGGAGTATAGATAATCTGGTTGCCACTGAGATGGTAGAGAAGTTGGGTTTGAAGCAGCTGAAGCAGCCCACTCTGTACAAGGTATCGTGGTTGCAGAAAGGCCATCAGCTGTTGGTTGACGAACAGTGTGAATTTGAGTTCCAATTGGCAGGTTCAAAGACAAGGTTATTTGTGATATTATGCCAATGGACTGTGTCACATGCTGCTAGGAAGGCCATGGCAATATGACCGAAAGGTAGTGCATGATGGGAAGACAAACTGCTACAAGTTTTTCAAAGATGGGATCAAGCACACACTTGTTCCCATGAAGGAGGAGGAGACAGCAAAAACAAGCGGGACGAAAGCGTTACCAATGGGTGGAAAACAATTTTTGAAGTAGATTGAAGAAAGTGAAGTGAACTATGTTATTGTGAGGAGGGAAAAGACAGTGTTGTTGCACATAGAAATGTCTGATTTGCCTGTAGAAATTTAGAAAATTCTACAAGAGCTCAATGATATTGTAGTTGATGATTTACCAGACAATTTGCCTCCTAAGAGAAGTATTAGTCACCATATTGACTTTATAGGTGGAGCAAGTCTACCAAATAAGGCAGCATATCGGATGAGCCCTAAAGATAATGAGAAGATTAGAAAATAAGTGTAGGAATTGCTAGATAAAGGGCTGATAAGGGAGAGTTTGAGCCCTTGTGCAGTACCAATAGTTCTCACTCCCAAGAAAGGAGGAGAATGGCGAATGTGCACGGATTCGAGGGCCATCAATAAGATCACCATCGGGTACAGATTTCCATTGCCATGGATGGACAATATGATGGACTGCTTGAGTAGGGTAGCATACTTCTCGAAGATTTATCTAAAGAGTGACTATCATTAGATTTGGATCATGGGAAGGAGATGAGTGGAAGACAACCTTCAAGACCAAAGAAGGGATGTACGAGTGGCTAGTTATGGAATTCGGTTTGAGTGACGACCCTAGTACTTTTATGTGACCGATGAACGAAATGTTGAAAGAGTTCATCAGAAAGTTTGTAATAGTGTATCTTGATGACATATTAATTTTCAGCAAGACTAAGGAGGAACACTTTCAACATGTTTGAAGTGTGCTGGAGAAATTGCAACAGAATAAGCTGCTGATAAATCTGAAAAAATGTATTTTCCTATTTATAAGAAATTCAGTGAAATCTATGCACCTATGTTGGACACTATAAAAAAAGGCAAGCCAGCCTTTTTGTTGGACCGAGGCAGTAGAGAAAAGCTTTCAGCTCCTGAAGAAGAAGATTACAGAAAAACCAATTCTGAGATTGCCAAAATTTAATAAGATTTTCCAGGTTCGCTGTGATGTAGGTGGTATAGCCATTGGAGATGTACTTAGCCAAGAAGGCAAACCTATTGCATTTTTCAGCGAGAAGTTGAACGAGACCAGGTAGAAGTATTCATCCTATGACAAGGAATTCTATGCTCTCGTCCAAGCACTAAAGCATTGGAGACACTATCTGTTGGGGAGTGAGTTTGTTTTATTTTCTAATAATTCTGCACTACAATATGTGATGCAACAGCATAAACTGAACCACAAGCATGCCAAATGGTTCGAATATTTGCAGAGTTTCACCTTTTTGTTGAAACACATCATTAGGTAGGCCAACAAGGTGGCAGATGCATTGAGCAGAAGAGCCTTACTCTTACAGGAAAGTACAATACAAGTGTTGGGTTTTGAGCATTTGAAAGACTTGTATCAGACCAATGCGGATTTTAAAGAGGCTTATGAAGCCTATTAGAATCCCTTGCGGAGGAACAATAGTCCATGGTTGGACTACAATTTACAAGAGAAGCTATTGTTTAAAGGGGGACATTTATGCATTCCCGACTGTTCGATGAGAGAAAATATCATTCAGGAGAAGCACAGTGGAGGTCTAGTCAGACATTTCGACATAGAAAAAAATTTAGATTAGCTCGGACACTTTTATTACTAGCCAAAAATGTGAAGGGATGTGCAGCGATATGTGAGTAGGTGTAAAGTCTGCCAGTTGGCGAAAGGACACAGTTAAAACACAGGGCTTTACACACCACTGCCTATCCCAAGTAGATCATGGGACTCAGTTAGCATTGACTTTGTCTTAGGTCTGCCAAGAACATAGCAAGGTTACGACTTGGTAATGGTGGTGGTAGACAGGTTTTCGAAAATGGCACATTTTCGTCCCTTGTAGAAAAACCAGTGATGCCACTCACGTAGCTCACTTGTTTTTCACTGAGATTGTTAGATTGCACGGCCTACCCATATCTATTATTTCTAATAGGGATGTGAAATTCACAGGACACATTTGGTGCACCCTGTGGAAGAAGTTGGATACACAATTGAATTTTAGCTCCGCATATCACCCGCAGACTGACGGGCAAATAGAAGTGGTGAACAGAAGTTTGGGGAACCTTCTATGGAGCCTAACTAAAGAAAATTCACAGTTATGGGATCGTGCACTTGCTCAAGCAGAATTCGCTTATAACGATTCACCGAACCACAGCATAGGGCACAGTCCATTTCAGATCCTGTATGGCATGTACCCTTGCGAAGTACATGAGTTACGGGATCTGGGCAAATTGGAAAAGAGAAGTGTTGATGGGGAATATTTCACCAAAGCAATGAAAGATCTACATGAGCAGGTCAAATCAAAGTTGCAGGACAACAGTCAGAAATAGAAACAACAGGTATATTTAAAGTGACGAGAAGTGTAATTTAATGTGGGGGATGAAGTCCTTGCACACTTATGCAAAGAATGGTTTCCTAAGGGTGCATATATTAAGCTGAAATTTAAGAATATTGGTCCTTGTAAAATTCTGCGTAAATTCTCAGCCAATGCTTATGAAATAAAGCTGCCATCGGATATAGGCATATCGCATATTTCAACGTGGCAGACCTGTTCCCATATACTGCCAAACCTAAAGATGACAGTGTGGTATGGCCAGAATAGGACACCCAGGTTGAAGGCGGTTCTTGGATGAGGCAAATGCCTTCAGCTCAACCCCATGAGGTCGAGAAGATTCTCGACACACAGGTGGCCAAGCGAACTCGTAAGAAGGAGTATCTATGCTACCTTGTCAAGTGGAAGAACCATCCCATCAAGGACAGTTCGTGGCTCGATGTAGCACAGATACAGGAAGTAGGTTATTCTGTGGAGGAGCTCATGGAATGGAGCCATGACCTTTTATTACCCCGGGAGCCTGATGCAGGAGCATCTAGCTAAAGAGGATCATCATGACAGAGGGTCATTTGGTCTCTGAGAGGACTAAGGAGAAAATTTCAAAAGAACATTTTAATTTCATTTTTTTTATTTTAATTTATTAGTGAAGTAGAATTTAGGAAGATTAAGGTTGAGTTAACAAACTGTTGTAGTTAACTATTTTTCATTTATTAAGTTATCTTTTACAAATAGCAGCATAGGAAAAATAAACAGTTTTAGAAACTGGAAAAAAAACTATCAAATGTAACTAACAACAGTTACGAGAAACTGTTTTCCAAAATCATTCAAAAGCAAACAGAATGCATTGTAACAGGTTCGATTTTTTGGAAGAGAAAAATAATAAAAATCTCTGAGCACACAGAAGTTTACATTTGACATCCCAAGCAATCCATTTGCAGTCTTTCATTTTGAGTTGCCTAACACAGTAAAAGAAAGTCCTTTTATTTCTATTCTACAGAGTATACGTATTTTCCTATTTGTATTAACTTAATAGGCCGACAAACAACAAGACTTCATAAGTGCCAAAACTGGAGAGTCTATAGGAACTCGAACAGATAGTTCCAGACAAACTAAAGCAAACGAGCGAAAGGAAGTTTTGGTAACGCACAAGTTCTAGATAGCAAAGATAGAGAAAACCAACACAGGTATTTCTTGAGAACAGAACCCTTTTCATTTATTCATAAAAATAAATAATACAATCTCTGTTAAATATAAATTACAATCCATACGGAATTTAACACCGTTAAAGTTCAACAAGTCCATTGTAGACAACGGGTTGAAAAAGCCTCATATGTAAACCCTACGGTCACAACCAAGAAACTTTGACAATGCAAGCCTGAGGCCTACAGCTACATTACACCAGAAGTAAAGACAGAGGACTCTACGCCTAAATCTAACTAGGCCATGACTTAAGCCAATGACACCAGAAGCAAGCAAATAAACAAAGTTAGTAAGGAGCGACCCTACCAGGTCTTGCCAACACCTGATAAAGTGGGAACCAGGGTCTCCAGAATGAACCCACCTGTAACCATTCAGCAAAACAGAGTGTAAGAATTGTGTGGAGAACAAGAAAGAACCGAAGGAACAAAATACCAGAGAGCTTACGGTTTGGAGCTTATTAGTGAAGAAACATAGTTTCGAGGTCGCGATCACGTAAGTTTTTCTCTGCTCACAAAGGATCAATTGAATCAATTAGCAAAGTAAAAAGTAGGAGTTGATGATAGTAAGGCACAACGACTTACCTTCATTGTTGTGGAAAGAGCCGGAGCTATAAACCCTAAAGACCACAACCTGTCAACATGAAAGAGCAGCATAACCAATGAATTTCAAGAGCAACTGAATGAAAAAGACCGAGGAAAGGAATAATCACTAATGGATAGGTGAAACGACCAGCTGAGACTGTATACAAAGAAACTGAAAGCTTCCATGAAAAGCATGTTTTCCATAGAGTGACAGAGTTTATCAAGCATCAAGACAAAAGAACAAAAATAGCACAGAACAACGTATACTTACCAACCAGTGGAGCCGAGAACATATCCAGGCCAAGGCTAAATAAAAAAACAACAATAGAAGCACATTCACACAGTGAAACCGCACCATAGAACAAATGTAAAACCCTCGAGCCACCACAGAACAATGCACAAATGAGTGGGTGAATAGGCTTTGTGAAACATTAACCAAGGTGGGAGTGAGTTTACCGAGGAAGAGACACAAGTCCAACATCCAACGGTGTTGGTACAAGTAATAAAGACCGGGGCAAAAATATCTGTGGAAATCATTGTAATCACCCACTGATTAAACTAATCACAAAATTAATCACCGCAAAAATAATTACATTAATTTATACCCATTTTATAAAGTTTGTTGAGAGTAAAGAGGGGGTTGGACCCATCAAATCACTTTAGAGAAGGATTTCTAGAAGCATTGGGTAGTTGAAATGGAATTAACTAGGAGGAAAATGAAGCACTTTAGTGGGTGCTCCAAAATATTTGAATGCAACTGAAAATGATTTTATACTCCCTCCACACATTTTACAACAGAAACCATTCAGATGCATCTGATTTATTTTCCACCTTTCTGTAATATGTAATTATTTGAGCAAGGATAGAGCATTCATAAATATTGTCATGAAAGATGACTCTTCATAATGCTAATAAGTTGGGCTCTAACAAATAAACAATTTCATGTAGTGAATAAATATTACATGGTATATTTCAGTGGTTAAAATGACAACTTTATTCTTAATCTCATTACAACAAAAATAAATTCAGCCCAAACTAGTTGGGATCTAACAAATCAAGAATTTCATGTAGTAAAGTAAACTTACATGGTAGATCCAAATTATTTGCAATGAAAAAATTATTCTTGATATTATTACAACATAGATAAATTCAAAAGTACCTACATATTTCCTTATCTGAGACAAACTTTGAACACATTCCAATATTTCATAGAAATATAATGATATGATTTACCTGTAGGACATGAGAAAGCTATCTACATCTAGCATTCATCACTGGACAATAGTGTTATTGAGACACCATCTCATGGCATAAGAATCATGTAGATAGATAGTGTTATAGAGATACCTTGCAACACCTATTCAACACTACCTTCAAGCTTCAAATTCATCAATTGATTTACTTTAGTAGCAAATTCTACTGCGATTTCATTAAATACAACCCCACAAAATCCATTTATGATAGTTGTCATTGCCTTCTCTTGATCTATCCCCCTCTGGAAATATAATAACTGATATTCCCCAATTTTTAAGGTACTTGCTTCATGGTCAACATGGGCTATTGGGTTCTTCACGTGGAAAAGGTTGCAAATAGTAGATGTATCATGGAAACAAGCATGCAATTCAAGGTTGCTCCTAAAGTCTCTTGGGTGAATTATAAAACACCATATAATTAAAACATGATATATGGTAGTAACAAAAACCTACCCAAGATCCCACTTAAGAATTCAAAATGTTGCAAATAAGAGATGTCTTAAACAATATGAACTATTTAATTGCATAATCACACTAAAATAGACAAATCTTTAAAATGTTGAAAAGTCTGAAAAAAATGGAGTTAGAATATTATAGTCATGTAACTTCTATTTAAAACACGTAAAATTAACTTCTATAGCTACATGAAATGTAACTTCTATATAAAAAAATGGAGTTGGAATATTATAGTTACGTCGAGGTAGATATAGCTACGTGAAATGTAACTTCTATATAACATTCTAAATATACTTTTCCAGTCATTTAAGAGACCAACATTTTTTTATCTTCAGTTGATAACTTAATATTCCACCAAAAATAGCATTGAATTGGTTCTTCACCAACCAAGGGGAAATTTTAAACCAGTGTGAAAATGCTTACTCATTCCCCTGCCATATTTCTTATATTTTATTTGTGTGCAAATTTAAGCTAGTGTAATGTAACTTCTACATATTTGACAATTTAAATGTAAACAATTACCTAGATTGAAGTTATACAATTAACATATGCAAATTAAGATACAATATGCATGAGTTATAAGTAATATGACATTTATATGTTATATCAAGACAAACTTTTTCTCATCTCATTAACTCTTATCTTATAGTTGGTGATGGATATAGCCTTAAAAATTATGAGCCATCCTTGTCATATCTTATATTTAATGATGGATATAGATTTTAAAAGCATCCAAATTTTTTGTTATTTTATGTATGGTCAATTTAAATGGAAGTTCTCATAATTTTATTCAATATTATCTTGTACAACTAGAAATAAAATGATGTGGGGGGTAGTGTTTCTTGCGATTTTCAAACCTTTTTTAATTACCTAAATTTAGCCTATTTAAAATAAACAAGGGTGGTGTTTCTAGTGATCTTCAAACTTGTTTTAATTACCTAAATTTAGCCTATTTAAAGTAAATAGTTGCACTAACCATCTTATCTTCCAGTCAATAACTTTTCTTGAGGGCATCTTCATGACATCCACCACATCTAAAAATTACAAAATATTAGTAGTATGTTGTACTAAATAGACAATGTTGGCATAGAATCTTTTATTGTGTTTTTTACTCTGTGTCACAAATTTATTGATATTTTATGATTCTAGGTTTCGATTTCCATGCTAAGACTAGATTCATCATGCCTGCTAGGATTTTTAGTTGTGCACACATCATATTGATCACTTCTAATTGTATAAAAAATAAAGAGTATGCACAATGACATGTAGTGACATGTTGGTGTCTATTTTACTCAATGATATGCTTTATTTTTTAACCCATTCCAATCCTACCACAACGAAATTAGGAGAGACAAGGACAAAAGAACAAATACATAGAGAGATAGAGGTGGAGAGAGAGAGGAATGAGAAGGGAGAGATGGAGAGAGAGTGAGTGAGAGAGGAGAGGATATAGATGGGGAGAGAAGGGGAATGGAGAGAGATGGAGACATAGAGATGGAGAAGGATAGGGAGGGGGTTAGATAGTGATAGAGTTGGACAGAAGAGAGAGAGAGAGAGAAAGGGAGAGTGATTTGGGGGGGAGAGATAGAGGGAGGTGGGAGATAAGGGATAGATAGGAAGGAAGACATGGATCAGGAGAGAGAGAGATGGAATTGGAGGGGGCAAGAAAGGGAGGGAACAAGAAAAACATAGAGGGAGAAAGGTGGAGAGAGAGGGGGTGACAAGGGAGTCATGGAGAGAGAGTGAGGGAGAGAGGAGAGTGGGAGGGAATACAAAAAGGGATATAGATAGAGAGGGAGAGAAGGGGAAGAGAGAGATAGACAGAGAAGGAGAAGGGAGGGAGAGAGAGTGCATGTATGTTTTGGGGTTGAGATAGAGAGGGAATAAAAAAGAGACAAAAATACAAATATAGATATTATATAGTATTATATAACCAACCTAGTTCCATATTAATGCTATAACTATCAAGTATCGAGAGGGATCCAATCTCTCAAGGTTTAAACATTTCCTCAAGTTTTGCACTAGGAAAAAAAGTTTGTACCTCGAGAGATTGGATCCCTCTCGGTGCTTGATAGATCCGGGGTTAACAAGGATCTAGGTCAGTTAATATGAAATTTAAGTAGTTTTTATTTGATATTATAGTCTTAAAATTTAAAATTTCTCTTCAAATTAATTTCAAATTGGAACTAGATCCAATTAGATTCAATGAATAGATTATTTAAAAATACATAAATAATTTTTTTTATTAAAAAATTTTTAAAACTACAAATTATTAGAGATAAATAATGCAACGTTGGCTCACCTATACTATACCATGTGAGGATGAAGAAGTGTTTAAGGAAGGATAACCTTTCAACCAATCTTTAACAACTTTCAATCCTCTATCACTTGTAAGTTTAGATTGTGTTAGATCCCTATACTACTAGTGTAACCCCTTATTATTATTAGTGAAACCCCCTTATTATATTGTTGTTCCCATTTAGTACCCATATTGTTATTATTGTGCCCCATAGAAGCACACTATTGTTATTATTGTGCAATTACACTATTATTGTTATGTCGGATCTCATTGTATTATGACCCCTTAGACTCCTATATATAGAAAGGAGGTATTTTCATTTGTACCATCCAAGAACTGTTCGTTTGTGTAATGTAAAGGAGGTTGCCCCCTCGAAGAAGTTGAATTCTAAGGCGTTTATCTCTCTTTTCTATCTTATTGTGAGCTGGTTTCATAATATTTGGTATTAGAGCTTTGGAATTTTCGCTATAAATTTTCTTCTACGACGTTTCATAAGCTAAAACAAAAACCCATGTGAGATGAAATTGCATTGAACCTCAGTTTTGAAATTCATATCTTGTCTCGCTATATTATCAGAGATCTGATCTAAGGAAATTAAGGTTTTTGAAAGCTTCAGAATTCCATCTCAAACAGGTCATCGTGGCATTTTCACTATAATTGTTTTTCTACAAAGCTTTAGACTCTGAAATTAAAATCAATTTGAGCTGAAAACCTGGTGAAACTCGGGCCCAAATTTTAGATCTTGTTTCTCTGTATTATCGAAGATACAGTCCAAGACATTTAGGGTTTCTTCAGGCTCCCGAATTACATCCAAAATAGGTGACCTTGGGAACATCATCATAACATTCTCTTTGAGCATCAGATGTAAATTTAGTAGGAAGTTATAGAAAGAGGATGGACTGTAGTTTTTTATGTATCAGTTTTAGGTCCTAAGGTCAAAACAGTAACACGTGGCACTTCGTACAAGTTGACTCTACTAAAACATTATACAAGAAGGTCTTCTTGGGAGATTGGGCATAACTCTTTCTTGGAGAATCCAATTCCGATCAAACTAGTGTCATTGAAAAGAGGATGCGGAGGGCCACTGCAAATCACAATTTCATACCTTGGAGATCCTAAATTCCAGAGACACAACATATTGATGATTGACCTACTAAAAGCAAGAAAAATAATGACTCGAATCAAGAAAATAGAAACACCTAGTAAGCAAAAATGAATGGATGTTTTGAACAATGTGATCGAAACTAAGATAAATAGTTTTATCTATGCCATGGAAGCAGATATTGATGGTATGAAAACATATTAGAAGAAAGGCACAGAAGATTTGAAGAAATACATGGAAGTTTTGAAGGAGGGTGGGACAAAGCTACTACAAGAAAGGCCTCCTAATCGTGAAAAGGCAGTAAAGGAAACTCATGATGAGAAAAAAAAGTAATGTTAATCATGATTTCATAGAATGTAACATTGGATTAAATACCTAGCATATTCCAAAGATAGATATGAGGAATTTTGATGGCAAGGATCTCGTAATAGGGATATTACATATGGAGAATTATTTTGATCTACATAATGTGAAAAACACACAAAAGGTACGTATTGCATCTTTATATTTAGAACCGAATCAGTTTGTATGGTATAGAGGGTTTTGTTCTCGTAAACAACTTGTCACCTGGTCAATTTTCACAGAGGAAATGATAACACATTATGAGAATACAAAGAGAAACACCTTCTTTATCCAATCGATAAATCTCAAACAAAAGGGTTCAATGGTAGAGCACATTGAGCACTTCCAAAAATTGAATATAACAGTAAATGATATTCAAAGAAGTGTAGGATTGAAGTCTTCATAGGGACTTTAAATGATAACATCCAACATGAGGTTCACCTTTGGGAACCTAATTCATTGGATACGCTATACAAGTTGGCAAGAAAAATTGAAAGAAAGATTATGGCAATAAGGAAGCCTACCACTCATAACTATAAAGATGGAACGGTTGTTGCTCCTATCCTTTTACCACCTACAAGCTTGACACCAAAACAATTGGAAGAAAAAAGATAAAAAGGGCTTTGTTACAATTGTGATAGAAAATACACTAAAGGTCATAAGTGTGCTATGAAGAAATTAATTTACATAGATGGGGAAGAGGAGCAAGAAAAGGAACAAGAAACATTAAAAGAAGAAGATATACACCAGGAACAAACCCTAGAGAAAGAAAAAATGAATCTGACCATATCTTGTAATGCATTGGCCAGAATCACAACTCCTCAAACTATCAAGATAGAAGGACATATCAAGAAGAAAAGGTAATAGTTTTGATTGACTCGCGTAGTACCCATAATTTTATTCATTGTAAAATAGCCAAGGAATTGAATTGCTTCCTATATCCAGCTCTAGAGTGTCAATTAATGGTTGCAAGTGGAGGAACCATAAATTGTTCTAGAAAGTGCCATAATATCAAGCTATCCATGGGAGAGTATGTATTGAATAGCCCAATTCTTTCCATTCCAATGGGTGGTGTTGATGTTGTACTATGAGTCCAATGGATACAATCCTTGGGTACAATAGCTTTTAATTTTCAAGAACTTTTCATGAAATTTTATACGGAAGGAAAGGAAGTTGAATTAAGGGGTATGATAGGGAAACTGGGAAACATATTCAGCTCTAACGGAATGACAAAGCTTCTAAAGAAAGAACAACGAGGTGTAATTGCACAATTATGTTCTTTAGAGGTTCCCACATCAAAATCATCTATTTCTCTAGATCTCCATAAACTCTTGGACAATCATTCCAAGGTATTTGAGACTCCAAAAGCCCTCCCACCTATTCATGATCATGATTATGCTATTCATTTGATTCCAGGAGGTGTTCCTCCAAACATCAAGCCTGAAAAATATCCATATGCCCAAAAGAGTGAAATTGAACGTACGGTTGTAGAAATTCTAGAGGTTGGTATAATTAACCAACGAAATTCGTTAAACAAATCAAGTGATGAATGGAAGAATGTCGAAGTAGGGTGGGAACTCATTCAAAAGTTGCAAAAGGTCTCAGTTCAAACACTATTGCCAAAACTTGACGAGGAATGGAAAGTCATATTGGAACCTAGAGAAGTCATAGAATCAAGAACTTGATAACTATGAAATCAATCAATTTCAGAGTATCTCATCAAGTGGAAGAACTTACCCACTAAAGATTCCACGTGGGAGGACAAGAATTTTATACAGAAGCATCCAGAACTACTCAAGCATTGAGGGCAACACTTTTTGAAGGAGAGGGGCATGTTAGGTCCATATACTAATAGTGTAAACCCTTATGTTATTAGTGTAACCCCCTTATTATATTTTTGTTCGCATGTAGTACCCATATTTTTATTATTGTGCCCCATAGAAGCCCACTATTGTTATTATTGTGTAGTTACATTATTATTGTTATGTCGGCTCCGATTGTATTATGACCCCTTAGACTCATATATATAGAAAGGAGGTCTTTTCATTTCTATCATCCAAGAATTGTTCATTTTTGTAATGTAAAGGAGGTTTCCCCCTCAAACAGGCTAAATTATAAGGCATTTATCTCTCTTTTCTATCTTATTGTGAGTTGGTTTCATAATAGATTGCTTGACACAATTAAGATGACTAACATAAAAAATTCATTCATATTATCGTAGTACTTGTTAGGTAGTTGTATTTTGTTCTCAAACTAAATTAGTCATTCATCTTAGTCATTTTTAGTTATATTACTTATGATCTAGTCACACATTTTAACCCACAACTAAATTAGTGATTTATGTTAGTCGTTTTTAGTTCATTCACTTAAGATTGACCATTTTTGGTAGTATTTCACTTGGAAAAGTTGTGTTGACTAACATTTTTAGTCACCTAGTCACTAATTTCTCATTTTCTACTACTTCTAGTTGACTCTCTCTCGTGTTGCATATTCAACATAGTCACATAATACAGGTAAAAAAAAAAAAAAAAAAAAAAAAAAAAATCAAGGCAAGGACTTGTTCCTTTCTTGGAATATCCAAAGCCTACATGGAAATCAGAAGGCATAGGATAAGGTAAAACCATTGACAAGAGGGATAACAAGATGAAAAAAATTAACGATAGGAAATTTTTTTTGAAGGAGAAATGCACAAAATGAATAATGCCTAAAATTGAACAAGTCACACCTTTGTTTGAATCTTGTATCTATCACAGACAAGAAAACATACTAGAAACTTAACAGGAATTGACGAAAGATAAAGATAATCCCGAAAGCCAAAAAAATTTTGGTTATAAATCAATTATCCCTAGGATGGGTTACGCACCTCCTCTTCCGAATAACCTGTGCAACACCGAAATAGGTAAGTTAATAAGAAGTGGGTGAAGGTCAGAAAACAAAGACAAAGGACTAAATATGAATGAAACCTCAGTGCTTTTTCTCTCAATACTATTATAAAATAGATAAATTATCCACTACCTTTGATGTTTGCGACATAATTTGTAAGGCCTACAAGGAACCCCAGTATTTTAATTTCCTTCTACCAAAAAAATAAGAAAAGAACCAAGTTATTGTGAATCCAGTAAGTTGAACGGTGAAGAAACAACAACAGAACTTCAGAGAAATGGAAAGGATCACTTGGTAATAATCCTTTATTGAAATCAACTTCAATATGTTAGGTCTATAAGGCATACATAGTACAAGGAGTTTCATATAAAAAACAATGAGGGAAATAAACAAAATGAATTTGTTAAGTGTGTTTATGTAGAGGAGAAATCCATAGAAAAAAAAACTAAAGGAATGGTGACCAAAATTTCATAAGTGAAGAAATTACCTGCAAAGGGTATTCCATAGGGTTTGAAGCATCTGTAAATTGGAAAACCAATACTCTATGGGAAAATTCATTCCAAACATGAAATGAAGAACTCAAATACCCGAACCATAGCAACTAAGTCACTTAATTACCACAATCATTTGATTATTTCGTAGAATCTCAACCATTGAACATGGGCGTCATGTGAAGTGAGTGTGTTGGCTCATGATTATGTTAACAGAGAGAAGAAGTCATGTGAGGGGTCCGTATTAATTTAAGCACCAAATGATGTGCATATATAGATAAATAATAATAATAATAATAACAAGTTATGTTGTTCCAACCTTCGACTAATAAAAAGGTCATATACATAATTATATCCATAATTAGAATAAGGGGTATGAGTTGATTAATAAATGGAACATAACTAATGTCAAATATGGCATTGCAAAGATAATAAACAAGTATGCTAACCTCAGGAACAAAATATATATTTATAAAGCGACCAGTTACCAAGGGAAGTTTGAATCCCTTACCATGTTCATGAGAAGCTAGGAGAATGAGACAATGGATTAAAAGTAATTAATAATGTGTGTACTTAAAGGTGGGAAAATGTACCACATTTTCTATGGCCAAAGGTCAAATCAAGGACCATACAAAGAGCAAAGTGTAGTTTCCAGTGAAGTGGAATAAGGGCAATGAATAGAAATGGAGGCAAAGAAAGTTAGTTATGTTAAGAATATCTCTATGTACATACTATTTATACTATGGAGTGATATGAAAAGTAATGTTTTACCTTAATAGTTGAAACATATTTATAGACACAATGTTTCTTGTTCAAAGATATGAAAAATGAAAAAAAAATGGCACAAGAAGAGGTATGATGTTAATCAAGATTAATAAATGTGAAAAAATTATAGTAGGTGCCAAATTTCATGGGTAGAGCCCCTTAGTAAGAATTTGAATATAACCCTTTAAAGGAAAGTAATTTTTAGTCAATTTAATTAAAACTCAAGGAGAGGAATTATATAATAAGTATGACCATAATGAATTAATGGCTGGTGCAATAACTTTATCCATGGTAAGTCTAAATACTCCAAATACTAACCAAATGTTGACTAGGTATAATCCACCTTAAAATTTAGTATGGGTTCTTACATAAAATGAAAAATCATTTGATTATAATGATATTACATATGTATATGAGGAATTAAAGTGATTAGGTGATACATACAAAAGAAGTAACCTAAAAAAAATACAGGTGAAATTGAGTTGTGTGATATAGAGAATGGTATTGCTAAGTGTGTTATCATGATATATTGTTGACATTTCAAATGTTAAATGGAATTTAAGTAGTTTTTATTACATCCCTGCAATGCCACCATTAATTTATATGGATTTCTCTTAAGTGAGTATATAGTGATATTATATGGATTTCTCTTAAGTGAGTATATAGTGATTATCTATGTTTTCCTGATGGGAATTTGATTAGTATGTCAAGTTGGAAAAGGTGACAAAATTGATATTGCATTATTTCCTTGTATGGAAAGTATGGAAGACAAAATAAGCCATGTGTTGATTGCATCAGCAACACAATGTAATCGTTTCAGTCATTTTGGATGGAGGTGAAATTTGAAATTCTAGATCACCTGAATATGGCTTGAATATTCTGCTACCCATAGTCGATAAAGTGGCCCATGTTTTGGAAACGATGTCATTGGGTTAAGATCTCGAAATGTGAGAATGAGTCGGGCCACTATATTATGAAAATATTATGAAAATATATGAAAATATTATGAAAATATATGAAAATATACTAAATTTAGTGAATCATAACACATGAAAAAATATAGATTAACTAAGTCAAAAATATTATAGTAATTTAATATAAATGACTATAATATCACTCCCTATAGTTTTGAGTCTTGTCAACAACAATGGTATCCATTGTCTTTTAGTAGGTAAAGGGTTGTAATCATCAAGAGAGTTGGAAGGCCACACGATACTCTAATTGAAATACTCAAATTAATGGTGGGTTGTCTCTTGTACTAAGAATTTCTTGACGAAGCAAGTAAGTCTATACAGAGATTAAACTTCATTCAATCTAGAAAATTATGTATTTTAAAAAGTTTTAAATATTTGAAAGGTATAAGTTATGTTTAAAAAGTTTAATGAAAAATATGTCGTGTAAAAATAATAGTGCATTGTATAAGGAATCGTTGAATGAAATTGAAAAAATTACAGTTTTGGCAAATCTGTGGCAAAGCGTTATTATTATTATTAAAGAATGCTTTCGATCTTGATTTTTTTTTTTTTAATTATAAACTCTTTTGTGCACAATTTTATGTAATTCATCTTCAGAAAAAATGCTATCTCCTTTCCAAATTTATGTCTAAATTAATGTTTTGGCTAGAGGTGTAATTTACAAGATGTAGTGGTAATTTCCTAGGAGTTTTCATACATTTCAAGTGCAAGTTCACTTTCTGTTGGCATATTTGTTAGAATTTTAACTTTTACACATGTAAAGAAACAATATAGTATTCTTGTCAATAAAACAGCCCTTTGTAAGGGATGTTAATGTGTATAGAACTATACTCTGATTGGAAATCTTATCATTTTGATATATTAAACTGTTAAACAACAACACATTTACTAAAATGGATGTGTTCTGAGACATAGTCTCAAATGTTTATGCTATTAAAATATTAATGAAAATTAATAATATTATATTATATAATTTGTAAAACTTTTTTAATTATTTTTTCACTGATGCAATGAGAGGAAAATTTCATTTCTCACTGATATATCTTTTATGATCTGGATTGCAGCTTTCTTTTGAGAACTAGAAAATATATGGACATATGAGTATTTTATTCATCTAATATATATATATCTGTGTGTGTGTGTGTTTTTTGTATTTAGGACTTTGTGATCCATAATGAATTAAGCAAAGCCTTTTAGTAGAAATCACATAAGAAAAAATTTTGTACGACTATTTTGACAAGATGATGAAGAGGCAAACTATCGAAAAGGCTTAAATAGAGATCAATGTAGAAACATAACTTCAACTAACATTGATATTTGAACAATAATATTTAAATTATGATATTAATTATTAATGTATTAAAAACAAATATTATTAAGCAACAGCTATATTTAACTGATAGTTTGAGAAATAATATTTTAAAAATGATATATTTATAAAAAAGATTAATAGTTAATGGCAATATTAACTACAGTTTTGGAAAAAAAATATTTAATTAATTTATTAAAACCAATATTACTAGCTTTTCAAAAATAATATTTAAATTATGATAATTGTTTATAGTTTATTAAAAAAATATATTAATAATAGCTACTATATTAAACAACTAATTTTGGAAAATAATATTTAAATTAATTTATTAAAAAAAAAATCAAAGTCAAAACCTAAATAAAGAGGGTCATTTAATAATAAAATAATTAATGGAAAAATAAATAAATAAAACAAAATATATGCAAGTCAAAAGAATATATATTTATTATATATATATATATATTATAATATAATAATATATATATTATATATATAATATTAATTAATTAATATAAATATATAACAAATAAATAAACATATATAGAAAACTCATCCTAAGGAAAACTGGGTATCATTGAAAGTTTCTGTTAACAAAATCTGAACGTCTGGAAGGGTTTCTTTATAAGTGTCAAAGTCAATAAAGGCAAAGTATTCTTTCAGACATCTGTGGTGATTTTTATCTGAGGTTCCATTTATAACATTTGGAGCTACAACTAAAGTTCACTAGGGAGAACAGGAGAACTTGTGTTAGACTCAAGCTCTCTGCGGTTATTGAAACTCGTGGATCTGCGACTGTAGTTCCTCCAGGGAATGTGTGGTCTGCAGTCCAGTTTGCTGATATTGGGTGCACACTTTCCTTATTTTTTTCTAATACATATTTGCTCATATATTTTCAAGTATGAATAATTCACCACAGCTACCAAAGATTACCAAAGATAGACAGAAGAAAGAGACATCAAGCTACAAACAGAGTTTAGAAGTCATGCTAGAAAATAAATTCACATCTCTTAAGACAAGATCCAAAAATGAATAGAAAATAAAATAGAACTACTGCAAAATAAAATGGAGGCAAAGGAGACTAGTTTGCAGGTTATAGAAGACCAAAACCAAGATACTAACCAAACATTCCAGCAAGGAGATGTCGATAATTTAGAAAGTCTTAAAATGAAGGACATGATTAAAGAACTAGAAGAAAAAGTTAATAGCCACCTCACCCTAAGTAGTGGTGTAGGTAAATTAGATATCAAACCAATTAAAGATGAAATGAAAAAATTGATAGAATTAGACCATGAGCTTAACAAAAGGGCCTTCAACCTTACAAGCTTTGGTTTGAAAGAGGCGGTAGATAAGGATTCTTTAGTCATAGCCCAAACATAATTACATAATAGATTACAAATTGAAACAACGTGTCTCATAGAAGCAACAAGGTTGGGGAAATTAACTGAGAATAAAGGAAGGCTGATCCGAATAAAGGTGAGCTCTACTGACCATAAGTATGACATACTTAGTAAAACCTCAAGTCTAAAAGGAACAAGAATATTTATAAATGAAGATATCATTCCAGAAGATCAAGTAGTTCTAGAAGATCAAGCAGAATTAAGAAAGGAGGTTCAAAAGGTAAAATAAGTTAGCAAGGAAGGAAAATGGGCAATAATCCAATATAGAATAGCTGATAGTTGAGATAGAAACCAAAAGGATAATAATAAATAGCAATTCAACATGCTCTAGATTCTTTCTTGGAATTGTCGAGGCTTTCCATGGAACAAAGGCCCCAAACTAAGCTGGATCTCGAATGATGTTGATATTATGTTGCTTATTGAAACTTGGGAGCATGAAGAATCTAAGGTCCCTAACATAGATGCATTTTCACTATGGTCTACATGGAAAAATCGATCTTCCCATAGAGGCATTAGGGGTATAGCTTGTTACATTAAGAAGAACATCTCCCCCCATGCTAGGATTTATAGAAATGACCCTCACAACCAATATAGTTGGATAGAGATTACTGGCATTAATGATAAAAAGACCTACATAGCAATCTGTTATTCCCCCCTGATCAATTCTAACTTCTATAAGAAAACGATTCTAGATAAAAATAGTCCTTACAATGGTTTAGAGAATGATATTTCTAGCCTAAGGAATGAAGGTAATATCCTTTTAATGGGTGACTTTAATGCTTTAACTTCAAGCAACCAAGCTATTCTTCTAAGCAATCATTCCAACCCTAATCCTCTTTGGTTAGATGAAGACCTTACTCTGGCTATCTAATACAAAAGGAGCTCTGAAGACCATGGGGAGAATTTGTTTGGGTCAGAGCTAGTTAATTTCTGTAGTGCCCAGGATCTCATAATTTACAACAGTCTAAAGAAGTGGCTCAATTCTAGCCAGATGACCTGCATCCATGGGATTGGTAGCAGTGTGGTAGACTATGTTATTTCTGATCTCCCTTTATACAATGAAATAATAAATTTTGACATCCTAAAAGACCACGAGCTTGACTCTGATCATAGGCCTTTACTTATAACTCTCAATTTTGTCATGCATAGAGATCTCATAGAAGATAATCCTTATAGACAAAAGAACTTAATCTTTTATAGAAATAAAAACTATCTCTTTCTAAATGAATTAAAAATTAATTTGCTTCCTTTATCTAGTGTAGGAAACATAGAATACCTCTATCATAATTTTACTACAACCCTCTCATATTCTATTAACAAGTTCTCAATTGAAGTTCCAAGTAATAAAAGAAACAGCAAAACCAACCCATGGTATGACAAAGATTGTAAAAGTGTGAGGAGAGCAATTAAGGAAGTTGTTGATGAATCTCTTAAAATTGGCAAGATAAAAATATACAAAGCCCTAATTAAAAGGGGAAAAAGGCAGTATATTCATACAAGACAAGATAATCTCTTACACCTCCCTAAGGTAGCTCCTAAGAAATTCTGGTAGCAGATTCTAACTAGGAAAACTAAAGATAATAATAAAATTGCTTTACACGACTGGAATTCCTATCTTAAAAAGCTTTATGAATCTCCAAATGTCATGGACAACTTTCAAACCCTACTCACAACAAAAGTAGTTTTCTCATTAGAAGACATTGATTTTGGGTTTAAACGCCTGGCAAATAGGAAAGCTAAGGACATTGAAGGTTACCAGTCGGAAATATTAAAAATTGGAGGTCCTATCCTCATCACCGACACCCACAAGATTTTCAATCAAGCGGTCAAGCAAGGGTTCCCTAAGCCTTCGAATCAAAGCCTCATTATCCATATTTTTAAAAGTGGGGATACAATTAACCCCTCTAATTATCAGAAAATTATGATCATCCCTCTCTTAGCGAAGTTATATGGTATTATTTTGTAAAATAAGTTGAGCATATGGCTTGGAAGTGAAGGTAAGCAGGCTAAAGGCCAAGTGGGTTTTAGAAGGAAACACTCAACAATGGCCCACCTAGTTTTTAGAAAATTGTGTGCAGATCACTTATATTACCTCTCTATCTACCTTTCCTCCATCAGATAATCTACTCCAACCCTTAATCCATGATTCCTACCCTCCATTTTCCATACTTTTCCCACCTTGCCCTAATTTTTACATCCTTGTGCATCATTGCTTCCTCCATCCTTGAACCAAATCCAATCGCTCCTTAGCCTCATGCGCCAGGTCCTGAACCCCTTAACATCATTATCCAACCTCCATTTCCACTTTCCCACCATTTTTCCTCCATCAACCCTCCAAAATCCACTTTTTGGAACATCTTGTAGAAAATTACAGAACATCCTGTAGAAATTCCAGAACATCTTGTAGAACCCCTGCAGACTTCCTGTAGAAGCTCATGAAAGTGATTTCTTGAGATCCGATCACTGTGAAACTCTCAGGAAGGGTGCTGGGGACCCCTTAGGACCTCTTCTAACCTTCCCAACCTCCTGCAAGCATTTTCTCCCACCGATCCACCTCTGCATAGTCAAAAACAGTGAAAGCACATGCATGGTAAATCTGACAACTTAATCAAAATTACAAAAAGATGTTTTCTTCAGATAGAAGTAGTTTAGACACATGTACTTTACCTTCCTAGAAGTAATGGCATCTCTTTCAGTAGCTTGCATCCTCTTTTTTGCATCAGTAGGGCTAGTTGGTAAATTTAGGGTTTGCTAGGGTTTTCATTTCCTTTCCACTCTTCGCTTCTTTCTGCAAGTAGATTAGCCTCCTTTGAGTTAGCTTTCATCCATCAATTAAAAAGATTCTTCTAAGAGCTCATAGAAGTTGGCTTAAGCTCCTAGCGGACTTGTGCCAGCTGACCAAGTGACAGCTGCGGCAAGAGCTAGTACTTGTGCATACAACATTGTCACTTCCAAGTTTGTTACGAACTACCGGGTTGATAAAATTAAAGAAGGGAGTCCTAGGAGTTGCAACATTATTGCTGCAATACTGGGGCCCACCATATTTTTGGCGTTGTTGCCTGGGAAGCGTCAGAGTATTAGTGATTGGTGTTTTTCTTCTATTTTCCACTACAACCTTCTGCTAAGTAATTTATTTCATTTCCATTCTGCAATTTCATTTCTGCAAAACTAGACTAGACATTTCTCGCTTTCATAGATTAGAATTTCAATTCTGCAAGCATAGATTAGCATTTCAATTCCGGAAGCATAGCCTAGCATTTCATTCCTGCAATTTCATTTGAGCAAAATAGGTTAGTCCTTTCTTTCTTTCATTTCAATTCTACCTTTTCATTTCAGTAAGATAGTTGGTTGCAATTCAATCTATTTCAGTTTTGTAGGTACAAGAAAAAAAACAAAAATCAACCAAAAAGATTTCATTTCATGCCTTGTAGGAGTAGAGATAAGTCAGAAAAATGATTGCACAACACCCCCACTACTTCACACAACCAACATTCTCTCTTATTTGATGGTTGTGATTAAAGAACCCTTAGGTGGACAGCAAGACATATTTTAAGAACCTTAAGGGAAGAAGAAGAAGAAAACATTCCTCTAGAGAAAATGGCTACAAGCAGAAGTGTTGGGAGCAGTACCTTATCCAAAAACGAATTTGTAAATCAGATGGAAGATTTCAAGAGTGAGGTGAGGCAATTTCTTGCCATACAACTGGATACCTTGCAGTCCAAAGGAAGCAAGAGGAAGCCAAGAGGGCTTTGGCCATCTTTTGTCCCAAGTGCACTAGAAAGCATCCTAGGAATGAATGTCCATTGCACTCCATAGAAGTGTGTTTCTTCTATTAATAATACCATCCTACAAATCAGTGCCCTTCCTTGCCTAGACTTAAAGTTGTATGTCAGAGAGCCAAAGGAACCACTGAATCACTCTATTATATGAACCAAAGGAGGCCATATGGACCTATACCTTACCAGCAGGAACTGCAAGGGACATCCGAGACTTATTACGACCCCTATCAAGCCATTTTCATGCCTTCTTGGGGTCCCCCTGCTCATCCTTCCTGGTTCACACCTCCTCCTTGTTCCTTCACAGATCCATATTATGCCCAACCAGCTGCTCATTCGTTTCACTCCTATGCTCAGCCACAACCTCAGTGGAATGCACCTCATCAGGGGTGGAGGCCCTAGTACAACTCTCCTCCCGCTCATTTTCCTCCACCACCTCCCCAACCACAACCCCATCCACATCCATCTCAAACATACACCCCCACTCAACTACCTGTACCACCATTCCCAAAACCATACAATGGAGTAGCTCAATCCAATTGCAAAGCTGAGGCACACCATGTCCAAATGAATCCTCTTGAGCTCAATGATCTTCACCAAAGCTCAGGAAGAGTGTTGTAAAACAGAGATTATATTGACAACATTGAAGGACCAAAGGCAAAAGAAGATTCAAAAGAAAAGATCAAAGAACCATGGGCTGCACTTGATGAAGAAAAGAGATCAGAATCAGAGATTGAGAAAGCTCCCTCGTGGTTACCATCAAATCCTCCATGTATTCAAGAGAAAGATCAGCAAAAAGAGGAAGATGAGAAAGTCATGATAGAAGAAGATATGAAGAATGATCCAGATCAGCAAAAGGACCAAGGATATCAGAGCTACATTGAGATATGGTTCCAGACGGTCACTAAGTTGCAGCAGTACTCTCTTCCTCGGCTATGCTTGATCCCTTCAAAGTCAAATCATTTGGTCTCTGAAGTCTAGATAGCTGTCAAAGAATGCATTTCAAGCCTCCACATCATTTTGTCTCTAATATTGATGTGCACATGGCTCCATTGGAAGTATTCTTATACTTGAGAACGATTTTGTTTTTCAAGTAGGGTAGGGTAGAAAAAAAAAATGAAAAAAAATGGAAATAAGAGGAAAAATCTAAGGTGAAAACCTCCTCGGAGGCGCCTTATATTGGCTCATTGATTGAAAACCTCCATGAGGCGGTCAATGGGTTGGAAAAAAAGAGAAAAGAAAAAGAATAAGATCTTTGGGTGAAAACCACCCTTGGAGGCGCCTAGGGCAAGCAATTAGGGTGAAAACCTCCATGAGGCGCCTTAGTTGTTTTCAAAAAAAAAAGAGCAAAAAGAAGAAAAAAAGAGAAAAAATAAATCTAATTTCCATTGAATAATTGCAGGTTGCAAGAAGGACATTGCAGGTCAAGAGGATCACTGAAAACAAAGACAGAGGAAGTTCTGTGCCTTCTACAGGAAGTTCTGTGTTTTCTACAGGAAGTTTTGTGTCTTCTACAGGAAGCCTACAAACAAGCCAAAATCGATCTCCAAAGAGGACCATAAGGCTAGGAATCTGTCCATGAGGCCTGTAAGCATCCATGTTTCCATCCCTCACCCTTCTCCATCATTATTTCCATCTCATTGTGCTTCTTTCCTCAAAACTATGTTTTCTACAGGAAGTTCTGTATTTCTACAGGAAACATCCTGTAGAACCTTCAAGCGCGCCAGATCCGATTTTGGAAGGGAATCTAAAGCTTGGAATCTATTGGTTAGGCCTGCAAGAATCCATGCTTCCATCCCTCACCTTTCTCTATCATTTTTTCCACCTCATTGTACTTCTTTTATGAAAACTTTGTTTTCTACAAGAAGTTCCTGTAGGAATTACAAAAGGCTGGAAATGGATTTTAAAAAGCATTTTGGCGAATATGGAAGCTTCATCAAGGGTTTAGAAGTCCTCCTACAATCTTCAAACTCCTCCTCCATCATCTCCATGCCTGCATCACAGCCCAAGCTTAGTTTTTTTACCATGCAAAAACTTGCAGCATGCTTTGAAGAAAAAATACATAGAACAAAATTTGCTTTTTCCATAACTTGAAAACCATGCATCCATTTACAAAACCCTTTTATACGGAGTTGTATAGGGATGATCGCAACATGCCCGAGCGATTTCAATGAATTCTGGCGCATGGCTTTCAAGAAATTGGCCTCCATCACCTTCAGCCATTTTTGCATTTTCTCCATATCCGTGCATCCGTTTCAAAACATGTTTCATGGGGAGATGCATATGGGTGATAGTAACCTACCCAAGCAGTTTTAGCCAATTCCAATGCATGGTTTCTGAGAAATTGATCTCTATAATTTTTAGCCATTTTCCATTTTTCTCAAAATCTGTGCATCCATTGACCACCATTTTGCTATGGGAGGTGCATAATGATGATAGGAACATGCTCAGAAGGTTTCAGATCGATCTAATCTATCGTTCGAGAGCAATGGCGAAAACAAGTTTCTAGCCTGTGAAAATTCAACATTAGCAGCTTGAGGGTGCAGATCTGAACATGGAAGCCAGCTCCTGCAGTGTGGATCCAACTAGAGAATACCTGCACAAGAAAAATAGCCATGAATCAGCCACCAAGCCATCATGCAACCACAGAAACCAATGCATGCAGCAAATGAAAGGCCACAACCCTCACAGCAACCATTCGACTTCCAGGTATGTGACTAAAACTCGTTCCTCTATTGCATGAATCTAATTTAAGAACTGCATGAACGAATGGAATGGTGGGATTAAGCCACGAATCTAGCAAGGTTAACCTAACATTTCCTTCTCTAGCACTCAGCCGGAAGTCATGTAATATATGTGGACAGTCGACTCACGTGAAAACTAAAACAACAGGGAGTGTTGGCCGTTTAAACCTCAGCGTAATTGATGGAGTGATCACAGGTAGGAAACAGGATGTTTTGTGACAGCACTGCCGTCTGCATGGACCAACGCACATTTTTGCCACCTCACCACAAGTCATGCAGCAATTAAAGAACGCTCGGCTGAAACTCACGAACTGTTGTTCATTTGCACTTGCCACATCCTCAACTGAAGTTTGCACAAAATGATTAACTAGTCATCCTCCACCAATTTCTCTACCTGTCTTCGAGATTCTGCTGCGTATCAAGATCGTTCAGAGGCGTAGATACATCCTACAGAAGCCAACCATTGTTCTACAGGAAGACGTTCTACAAGAAATTACAGCATAGCCTTCCAGAGCAGAAAAGCCTGGATTTTTCTTCGACAAATTGGGAGTCTTGGAAGAGGTAGGCTCGAAAAACACTCTTCCCTGCATTATATATTTCAAAAGGTGGTGAATGAACTGTCTGGAGCAGGAGAATTAGAGACAAGTCTGCATGTGGGTCAAGAATAGGAGTTTTCCTGTGTGTCACACGGAATTTTTCAGTTGGTTCTGTGTCAAATTCTCCTCCACAGTTCCTGTTAAAAATTCCTCCTGTAGAAATGATAAACCACTGTAAGGCTCACCTGTGCACATATAAAAAAAAAAGTGTGACTGTTATGTGGATGGAATAGAAAAAAAACCTTTGCACCCTGTCTGTGAGAACCTAATTTCCTTTCGACAACTCGAGTTTTGGGCAGCAACAGTAGTATAACCAGGGAATTGGTGAAAGGGGAGATACAAACAACTGAGAAACCCTGTCCTGAGAATCAAAGGAGGAAACCATACCAAAATTTCCATTCTAACCAGATCTCAAGCCAAAAACAGAGTGTTTTCACCATGCCAGGAGGGTTTTTCAGAAAGGAACCCTCGGATTCCAAGAAGTTGAGAGAAACTCCTGAGGTGGTAGACTTATTTATCTGTGCAAAGTGGATGACCTTCTGTGACAGAATTCAAGGTCACATTGATGAGATAGCAGAGGAGTTCCTAAGGTCCCTGTAGCCCAAATCAAAAACACTGGCCACTGTAAATTTCAGAAGATTGACCTTGAAACTCACCCCATAACTCAATAGTCGGGTCACTGATTTGCCATTGGGGGTACCCTAGGATAAAGAGGAAAGGAAATTGGGCCAGAAGGCCAAAAAGGAATTCTTCCTACCGGAAGAACAGTTTTCAGAGGATAAGAATGGGGTCCGGAGAGCCAGCCTTCAGCCATTTTGGAGCGAGGTCAGCCTTCAGATTATTAAGTATATTACCTGTGAGGGGCGATTCAGTATTGTGTATGGTTATCACTTCCATTTGTTAACTGAGCTCAGGCATAAGATGGATTTACCCACAGAACAAAAATTAAGCCTCCCATATTTCCTCCTACAGTCATTGATTGAGTGTGGCACAAAACTAGAGGAAGGAACACCAGACCAGCTGGCCCATCATGGGCTTATCAAGATTCTAGTAGAAGATGCCCTCCATACTTATACTGTCCCTCTCTCTTGGGAGACTTTTCGCAATATGACCAAGAATGATGATGTCCAGATTCTAGGCGAAGAACTCACTTCATCCAGCAGTGAGGAAAAGGAGCATATTGAGGCAGAGAAGAAAACTGAGGGTAAGGAAGCTAAGGGTAAGAAAATCCATGGCAAACCACCACAGGAAAATCAAGAAGAAAAACAAGAAATAGGACAAGCTGCTGAGGCCAGAGCTGTGGGTGGAGTAAAAACACAGACGCCAAGGGAGAAGTGGTTGCAAACATGGGCAGAGAGGACTGAGTCCAAACAAGTGAGGGCACACCCAAGGAAACCACAACACAAGTCAAAGAGAAGGCACCCCCAGCCAAGCAAGCCAAATCAGTAAAAATCGTTTCTATAAGAAGCCAGAAAACTGATTCTACAGTAAGACAGAAAACGGCCACAACAGGACTTTCTACAGGAAGTCTGGGGAAAGGGTAGCAGAAGGAGAAATCGCCTGAGATTCTAGCTAGGGAGGTAGCAGTTGTGCTGGCCACCCTAAGCACATCTCCCAAGCAGAAGGAAAAGTGAAAGAGGGAGTGTCCCCTGTATTTTAAGGAAAGAAGGAGTGTGAGGATTAAGACTGGCAGACCCCAGCATCCGTCAAAAGAGCAAATCACAATTGTAGACACACTTACCACACCAAAGGAGAGGTCCCCCTCCAACGCATCCATCACTTATGAGCAGGGAAGCCCGAAGACATCCACCTGGAGGGAGAAAATGGAAAGGTTGGACACAAAAGCCTCTCTACAGGATGCTGAGACAGTTCTACAGGAAGCTGAGAATTCTCTAAGAAAAGGAGCACAGGCAGTGGGAAGAAGCAGAGAAAAAGCAAGGTTTCATGACCGAGAAGAGGACATCACTTCAAAATCTTGGCATGACAGGGAGGCCACCAGGGCCATCAAAGATGAGGAGATAGATTAGTTGCTCAGAGGATGAGCAACACTTTCAGTATGGGGGTGATGATGAGCCCCAAAAATGGATAATTATATGGGCTCATTCAACCTCCTAATTCGAATTAATCCACCATTCTCATTATTTTATTGCATGTTTTTTATTATATTTATGCTAATAGAGTGAATTGGGCTATTCATTATGCCAACAAGTCTAATGTGTGCTTTGTATAGTCTTTTTGGTCAATTTGGAGACAAAATCAACAGTTTTAATGAGCACTTGGCAGCCAAATTCGTGGGAGAACAAAGGAGAGGATTTGTAGGAAGGTTTCCCCTTCATTTATGGGCCCTTACCTCGAATTCTCCACCATCAACTCAGAGTTCAAGGGCTACCAAATCAATTATCACAAGGGTAGTCGAGCAAGTGCTAGTAAAAGTGTTGTTAACTACAAGTTTTGGCAGCCGAATCCCTAAAGTTTAGGAGGATTGTTGGGGTCCTCAGTTTGTATAAATAAGAAGGCTTAGGGCCTCATTTGTGGTTAGCTAGTAGTTACTCACCTTTTAGGAAAAAGCTAGTTATTTTGTAGTTCGATTTTAGTCTTTCTTTAGGCAGTACTTTAGCTCTGCATTTCAGCACATTTTCAAGTTTTCTTTGTGGATAGTTTTTGGAATGTAACTATTCTTTTGATCAATAAAGATGAATCCAGCTTTGCACCAGCTCTAAATATCCCTTAGGAGGTTGTAGCTCTTAGGGTTGGGCCCATCTCAAGTGCCCAGTACCTCCTTTGTTTACCTTTATGTGTTTTTGCTGCATTCTTAGAATAAAATCTGTTATTTAGATTTAAATCTTTCTTTGTTATTTAGATTGCTTTTGATGATTAAAAAGGATTTTTATGTTCAGATTGAGTTGATAGGTTATTAACAGGGAAGAGCTTCAAAAAAAGGCCATCAAGCACCTCTGATTTCAACTCTCCCTCGGTGGGATCAGGAGCTGGGATCAAGGTGACCTTGTGGACAACAAAAACACAGTCTTTGCTTCGCCATGCAGTCATTAGTGTTCGATTTTTATTTTCAGAAGTTGGTTACATGTTCAGAGTCTTGATTGCTTAGTTTGCATAGCATTTCACATTATTTCATTGCAAATAAACTATTGTTCATTTTCCTTGCTGTTATTTAGGTCAAATTAGGTCAAGATAGTTAGATCTTGGGTTTGCATAGTCTTTGTTTGGTCAGTTTTAGAAAATTGTGTGCAGATCACCTATATTACCTCTCTATCTACCTTTCCTCCATCAGATAATCTACTTCAACCCTTAATCCATGATTCCTACCCTCCATTTTCCATACTTTTCCCACCTTGCCCTAATTTCTACATCCTTGTGCATCATTGCTTCCTCCATCCTTGAACCAAATCCAATCACTCCTTAGCCTCATGCGCCAGGTCCTGAACCCCTTAACATCATTATCCAACCTCCATTTCCACTTTCCCACCATTTTTCCTCCATCAACCCTCCAAAATCCACTTTTCGGAACATCCTGTAGAAAATTACAGAACATCCTGTAGAAATTCGAGAACATCGTGTAGAACCCCTGCAGACTTCCTGTAGAAGCTTATGAAAGTGATTTCTTGAGATCCTATCATTGTGAAACTCTCAAGAAGGGTGCCGGGGACCCCTTAGGACCTCTTCTAACCTTCCCAACCTCCTGCAAGCATTATCTCCCATCGTTCCACCTCTGCACAGTCAAAAACAACGAAAGCACATGCATGGTTAATCAAAAATACAAAAATATGTTTTCTTCAGATAGAAGTAGTTTAGACACATGTATTTTACCTTCCTAGAAGTAATGGCATCTCTTTCAGTAGCTTGCATCCTCTTTTTTGCATCAGTAGGGCTAGCTGGTAAAATTAGGGTTTGCTAGGGTTTGCATTTCCTTTCCGCTCTTCGCTTCTTTCTGCAAGTAGATTAGCCTCCTTTGAGTTAGATTTCATCCATCAATTAAAAAGCTTCTTCTAAGAGCTCATAGAAGTTGGCTTAAGCTCCTAGTGGACTTGTGCCAGCTGACCAAGTGACAGCTGCAGCAAGAGCTAGTACTTGTGCATACAGCATCGTTGCTTCCAAGTTTGTTACGAACTACCGGGTTGATAAAATTAAAGAAGGGAGTCCTGGGAGTTGCAACATTATTGCTGCAATATTGGGGCCCACCAAGTATCGTTCAAGGTGTATACTTATCCTGGTAGATCTTCTAACACCACTTTCAGGTGTTTGGGGTGCCTGTTATTGTTGTGGTGGTTGCTATTGTTGTGGTTGTTGATTATTATTATTTTCAGGCACTTTTACTTTTTCAGTGATCTCATCAAGAACTATGTATTCCTTGTTTTCTTTTTCATGTTTCTTTTCCTGCAACTGATTCTTATACAAGACCTTTCCATTGAATATTACATCTCTTCTCCTAATGATTTTGTAATTTTCACAATCATATAAGCGATAACCAAAATCATTAACACCATATCCAATAAAAGTACATTTCTTTGATTTTTCCTCAAGCTTTGCTCTATTTTCTTAATTAATATGGACAAAGGCCTTACAACCAAAAGGCTTTAAAAAAGAGTAGTTTACCTTTTCAACTGTCCATACTTCGTTTGGAACACCACCATCCAAGGAACTTGAAGGCCCTCTATTTATTAGATAAACAGTAGTATCTACAGCATCTGCCCAAAATTGTAAAGGCAATCCTGCATGCAATCTCATGCACCTTCCACGCTCCATGATTGTTCTATTCATTCTTTCTGACACACCATTTTCTTGTGGTGTTCTTGGAACTATCTTCTCTCTGTGAATTCCATGCTCTAAACAATACCTATCAAACTCTTTGCTGCAATATTCACCTCCATTGTCTGATCTGAGACACTTCAATTTCTTTTCTGTCTCAATCTCAACCAAAGCTTTCCATTTCTTGAAAGTATCAAATACATCAGATTTATTCTTAATACAATAAATCCAAGTTTTTCTAGTTGCATCATCAATAAAAGTAACATAATAACAAGAGCCACCGAGAGATGATACCTAAGCAGGTCCCCATAAATCTATATGCACAAGCTCTAATTTTTCGCTCTTCTTTTCATTCCCAACTCTAATAAATCTGACTCTCTTCTATTTTCCATAAATGCAATTCTCACAAAAGTCCAAATCAACATTCTTCAAACCCGGAAACAAATTCCTTGAGTGAAGAATCTTCATCCCCTTCTCACTCATGTGTCTAAGCTTATGATGCCATAATATTGCATCTTCTCCTTTGGATGTTAAAGCATTAACAGAGTTAGAAATACCATTGCATAAATACACTGTACCAACCTTTTCGCCTTTCTCTATTACCAAGGCTCCTTTGGTGACCTTCCAAGCTTTATCTGTGAAAGTTGCCACACAACCTTCACCACCTAACTACCCTGTTGATGTTAGAAAATTATATATTACGGAGCAATGG